>NW_011627522.1:0-157812 GCF_000204515.1 Acromyrmex echinatior | reverse complement strand
GGAAGAAAAGGAATAAATTAGGATAGCGATATAAAATAATATAAAAAAATAAAAATACGATATCGAGCATACCCATAGCAGTCTCCTCAAGTCCTATCTTCGTCTTTATGATCTCCATGACGTCCCTAGCGGTCGCGGATGGATGAAATTCGACAGCGTGATATTGACCGTCCATAAAATGGAATCTGGCATAGATCGGCCGACGATTGATAGTGCACATAATCTCCTCGCGACTCGGCGGCCACTGCCGCCTGCGAGTGCCCTGAGTCTTGTAAAGGCACTTTTCTGCAAACCTCGCGTACTTACCCTCCTCAGTAACATAATCGCTAGCGCATCGTTTCAGGTGTGCTATTAAGTACTTGCGTATTGTCTTTTGAGGCGGTAGGATTACGGAACACGCGAGCGAAAGCAATGCCCAGTGTCGCAGATTGACACGATTATTGGGATCTGGATGATCAGTGGTTTGCTTGATCAACTGGAGGTATAATTCACCCAATAAGTTTTCTTTTCGTATACAACGTTCCATTACGGTTTGTATAAGATTCACGTGCTCATCCTCAACCCTACGTACTGTATCTCCATTTTGCCCAAGTCCCGCGTACGTCAAAATTAACTGGAAGATATTTAGAGATACTTGTTCATCGGGATCAGGTAGTTTCGATAGACTCTGCGGTATCTGTTGCCTGTTGAACGCCCAGTAAGCATACGGGAAACCCTTATAAGTCTCGCCGTGATCGGCACTTCCGTGTTCCTGCCTGAGCTTTTCTATCCGATGCTTCGATAATCTTCTAAGTGTATTCCGAAGAAAACCACCACCGGAATCTTGCGGTTTTCTGAGAATCTCCGAGTCGACTAGAGTTCGCCGACAATTGATTAGATTGTGATAGAGTCGAATGCGATCTTCGTTAGTAATACACTTGAGTTTCTTCGTGGGTACCTCATTCTCTGTGATCCAACCCGCCAGTGCTGAACAGTAACTGACAATCAGACTACCAATCTCATTTTTTTGCGGCGTCTCGAAAACGAAACACTTGTGCGAACTATCGGGATTATGTCGCAACAACGAGAGCGTGATGAACGAGTCGCTTGGATCTAACATAATGCTTTCGACATCCTGATAACGATATTCGGACAGAACGAATTTATCATCCGGCTTGATTAGCATCAGACCGTCACAGTTGATGCCGAGAATCAACTGGTTGCCATAAGACCAGTATCCGCGATAAGTTACATTGAACATCGTTGTGCCATAAAGTGGATACTGCATCACGCAGGATAGATATAGAACTTTAGCAGCGAGCTCTTTGCGTCCGGCACCATATTGCCGATGTGCTTGCGCTATAATCGGCACCCAAACGTCATCGCCACGAGCTCGACTGATTCTGTAAGGTAGGAAGCTATCCACTTCGCTGTAATAATCTAGTCTATCATTATCCTTGGGATCGCCGAGGGACACTTGTGCTTGCAATCCTGCCAATTGCAATGCCACTTTCTCGGACACCGGAAAATCATCGCACTAAAAATAAATACATACAGGATAAGATAATTTTAAACATGGTACAATTCTAAATGAAATAAAATTTGAATTCAATTTTCGAAATTCAAGTTTGGTAACCCTCTTATTATATAAAAGATACTGAGAGAAACCAAATAGAAAAAAATCAAACTTGAACTTCGGAAATCGATTAAAATCTTATTTCGTTCAGAATTATACCATCTTATTCTAAAAATAAAAGCTTAAATTGTGAAGCAATCTATTTGTTATAATGAAGCATACCTTTACGACGTTGTAGACCGCTTGCGCGTATAGCATATTAACTTCTACGGGGTCCTGCGAGATCTCCCTTGGATTACGGAATAACCTTCGTTTGAAGACAAAACGATTGTCGCCGCTGCCTAAAGTAGTATTGTTACCGCGTCGCAGTGTCGAAAACGTCGACTGTGCCGTATTCAATTTGCATTGTTTCCTGTAATTATAGATGTTATTGTATAATAATTCTATGTGAATATAATTGCGTTCACACTTACATTTCCCATGCAGCAATCACGTCGTACAAGTAATCGTGAGCTCGCACGTGCTCCTCTCCATCCGGTCTGCTTTGATAAATGGCCCAACCTTCTAGCGACCGAAGACCCAACTTTTCTCCTAATTTGGCGACAGCATCAGCGGCTGTGTCAATTGGATGCACGTCGATCGCCTTCGTTCTTCCATCCAAGAAAAAGAACCTGCATACTATGGTGCCCAATCGTCTCATGGCAGCGATTTCTACCGTAGATGGTGGATGTTGTCTGCAAGATACCTTAGTATTCTTGCAATTATCTACGCACCACTGCACATACTGTCTCAGCTTGCCTTCGAGGGCAAGATTCTTTTTCAGGAAGGAGACAAAATACTTGTAAAGTAACTTGCTCGGTTGGAAGGCGACGATCGCCAAGCACAATAACAGCCACACGCGTTCCGACCACTCAGCGTTGGGATTATTCGTCGCTTGACGCATACATTGCACAAAGATTTCATCTCTTAACTCTTCTCGCTCGATCCCATAAGCGATGATACTCTGAATCGTGACTATCTCTTGATCCAACTTCATTTCACCGCGAATATACTTACACAAATCCTAAGAAAAAGAATAACATAATTATATATCTTAATTATAACATTTACAACACAACAAAAAAAACTTTAAACGGAAAGAAAAGAATTTTTTACAATTTTTTAATAATTTTAATGCAATTCCAGTCTCGAAGATGTTCTAACTTTACGGTCAGATTGCTGCAGATCATTGCCTTCAAATTATTGATGAATTTACTTAAAAATTTACTTAAAAGTTACAAGAAATAATTATTCTTTTCTTTGAGTTTTCTGCAAGTGTTATAATTAATGCAGGCGTACCCTGAACACGGAACACGCAACATTCACGTTGTCGGGATCATACATATGAATATGCGAGTTCGGGATACTCGATCCTTTGTAGTATGTAACCATCTCGTACTTCGGAATGAATTCGATACTTTTCCCGCGTGACTTCCTCGTTAACGTAGCCATTATGGTACCCTCCGGCGAACGTTCATGGCTGTTAAAATAATTCTGCGCAAACTCTACAATATCGTGGTAGGTCACCTCGTTCTCCTGCTCCTTCTTGTCCTCAAGCTCTTGCAGTTTCCGCTCTACGCGAGTCTTGCGCCGCTGCTCACGTTCCACAGGCACTTGCTGCACCGTCTGCGATTGTGACTGCAGCTGATCGTGGCCGTTCTGTTGCACCTGGGGTATCGTCTGATGATGATGATGATGATGGTGAGCCGGATGATGGCCGGAACTCCTGGATTCTGGTCTGGATGGTGGACTAGCGACGATTTCTTTGGTTATCTTACCACTGGGTGGAGGCGGTGGTGGCGATCCGCAAGTCTCACCGTTCATTATCTGGCTCGGACTGCCGCCGTTATGAATTGGACTGCCAGAATCATTCGCTTCTCGCGGCAACACTGACTCGTAAATTGGCTCGCCATTATCATCTGATGACTCGCCATTCACAGTTAAAGGCGGCGCCGGAGGTGGTGGTGGCGGTGGTGGTTCCGTGGGTTCCGGAAGACTTGGTTGACCAAGTTTGCCGCTACTCAAATTATTCGAGCACGGCATTCGCTGTTGCTGCGGAGACTGTACTTCCTGTCCATTCATGGGAGAAGCGATCTTCGACTCGGCCTTGGCATTCAATTCCATCTCTTGTTGAATAACATTTTCTAATTCTACGTCAAGGTCCTCTACCAATTCATCCATCTGTTCCCCGATTTCCTCGATAATCTGATTACTTTTAGTTGATTGTACATCAGATAGGAAAGAAAACAGATTGTCAAGATCTACCGATTGCAAATCCGTGACAGCTATTTTCGAGTTCATTTGCTCGGCCATCTGTGACAACGCGTCGATTTCTTCTTGCACTTTCCTGCAAAATTAAAAAGAAAATTGTATTGTCGTTATCGATTGATATTTTTTTCCAGAAGTACAGATGCTAGTGTTACGAGCAAAATAAATTTCGTGTAACGATGATCACAACGAGGTATTTGACGCAGTAAATTATAAAATATGCCTTGAAAAAATCAGATAGCAAATTCGGTTGGACATTGTTATACACAAAGATATGTTTAATATAAATATAAAAACGCGTTAAAGCGTAAAATCCTTGATACATTTTAATGTTAAGTAAAATATGTGCTCTATAATTCGAAATATTTACATTTTATTTTTACACTGAGATTAAATTAGTGTACAACAATTTTAATATGCATTAGTGCATTCAATTGAATCGCTAAGAGATACAAAAATCATGAATAAATTTTAGCTACATACAGCTAACCTATAATATTTATATGCTATAACTACGATAATTTTTCTTTAAAAATCTCTGTTCAAAGATTATAATATTTTATTTAAATTTATATCATTGTAATATTTATATCTTAAAATCGCGTGCTTTACGCCGTTCTTCTCAATTATAAATGTGTGATTTTCTATCATGTAGCGTTTAATTTCATAATCGGTCTTTAATATAAAACCATGCGTATATCAAACGAAGAAGCGATAAGACTCGCGTTTAAGGTACACGCAATATTTAGCATGCAACGAATGCATGCCGTCATATACACACGATCTTTTCCATCGTCGGACTTACCCAGATTCCATCTCGGCAATACCATCGTACTGCGCGCTATAAAAGGAACACAAACGGAAACGATTAATGCATACAATTGATCGGCACGCATAATTAATCGGTTCCATTGTTATCAGTTATCTTACACGAGAATTACCATCGTTGCAAGCAAGGTTCATGGGAATTAAGAAATTCAAACAAAGTTGATCTCCCATACCTTTGGCTCTCTTCCAACGCCTTCTTATCCTCCATCATCCTTCGTTCCTCCTCCAACCGTTCTCTCTTTCTCATCTCCTCATCGACTCGTCGCATTTCTCGTAGAGCTGCGGCTACTTCCCTCGCAAAGACACCTCGCAAATGACTCTGGATCACTATAGCTGCCCTGCGTTTCCTGATGAACATTATTCGTAACTTCCAACCGCGATACGCATGCTGCATCTTCAGTGTCGCCTCCCTTGTACGTTTATACTCTATTGGAACAGAGAATAACATTATTAAGTATAATATGATTTCCAAATGAAAATATATTAATTATTCCAAATAAATTAAAGTATAATATAATTTCTTCAAAGTTAAAATTGAATGTCGCATTTCTCTTTCTAATTTACTCGGAATAAGAATAATTTTTTATTTGTTTGGAAATTGTATTATATTTATATCTTGAAATTTGAAAAATATGACCTTCAGAAAATTTTTTGCTTATTATAATATTGGTTTTTTCAAAACAAACAATTTTTCCCTTTCATATTTTATATCATATTGTTGAAAACAACAGATATTTTAAATTATAGCGTGAGTTAGGAAACATATAAAGATAGAAAAGCAGATCATACCTCGTCGTTTAATGTATCCTCGCCAAATCTTCTGTATCACAATGGCGTTCCTCGTTATTACCTGATTTCTGGAATCTTCCAGAGGCTCGTGCACGTAGCTCCGCAAAAACACCTTTGTCCGGCCAATTTGCCATTCAGTTTGCGGTATATCTTGTTTACTAATCAGACATCTAACTGCCTCCTTCTCGTTAGAGGAAAGTGAGGATCGGCTTTTATCCAGACAACGATATCTCGCAACGAAATCGTGGAACGACATGTGTATTGGGAAGCCCTCCTTGCGTATGCGTATGATATCGAGCATTCCAAGATATTTGAGTTGGTCCATAACGAGCTTCTCATCGTAATGATTGGCCATTTTCTCCATGTTCGGTTTGATACAGCGCGCGTACCACGGCGTCGTTCCCTGTAAAACATCTACTAGGGCCTGCAACTGATGCCGGAATGAGTCGCAGAGAGTCGGTTTGCCCTTGGACGTTCCTCGCGACATCGTAGTAGTTGTGCCCCCGGTTGCACGCGCGACGGTACATCCCAATAGATCCTGATAAACGCTGATCTCCTGTACAAACTCATTTGTACTTCTGGACATGAAATCGAAGAATACATCCTGCTGTACGTCCCGATTCTTGTCGACGAAACCTTCGACAGTATATGTCACACACCCGGCATAATGCTTGACCCCAAATTCCTTCTCCCATTTCCGTCGATCGTCTCCCTTCACGTAGCACGGATGGTTCTCAAATTCAGCGTGCAGGTTTGTCAGATAAGCTAGATCCGAGCCTTTCGGCATATGGCACTGCTCGGTGAGTAACTTAAGAACACATCGCGGAGGCTTCTCAATTAGCTCCAGGCACATGGTGTTGTCAGTGAAAGTGATGTGAGAGTATTGGATCTCTTCTTGGTGATACTAAACACATATTTGATATTTGTATATTTATTTATGATGAATTAACTTTTTGGCAACAAAACAAAAAATGTACGAAAGTGAGGGATAAAATAAAGTTTTAAAGCTCAAATTAAAATAAACTTAATTTAGAAAACTTAAAATAAAAATATTCGAGCATTAAATCATTCTCTCTTAAATCATTCTCTCTTAAATCATTCTCTCTTAAATTATTCAAATTAGAATATTAAAGAAAGTTTGAATGAAAAAAGCCACTTTTATTTGTCTCATTTTATCTAAAATTAGATGTAACAAATTGAATAATTCGAGATGTTCGAGACTTTTAAGCGTCTCTTAAATAGATGATCAATAGTAATATAAAATATTTAATATTAGACAATATTATTGATCATCTGAAGGTTACATTGAGTCTCTAGACTTTGTTTTTTTGCTTAAAAGAGATATCAACAAACAGTATTATACAAAATAATTGTACAATATATTGTGCGTTTAAGCTCTGATAATTTAAGATTTTAAAAACTTGTGCAGCTTCTCGTATGAATTGTTTGGTCATATAAAAATTCTGAGCACTGGAATAAACTTACGAGTTCCTGCTCCAACGCAAAGACGTAGTGATTGAAAAACTTGTGCAGCTTCTCGTTCGTGTAGTTGATGCAGAGTTGCTCAAAGCTGTTCAGTGTAAAATTCTCGAATCCGAAGATATCGAGAACCCCGAGGAACCGCGAGATATCCTGACCTGGGTTCGTGCAGTTGTTGATGTGGTTGATAAGCCAAGCAAAAGTGCGAGAGTAGAGTGCCTTTGCCATCGCGTGCCTATTCTCCCTGGCCTCTTGCACCTTCAGTGGAATCTCCGTGATATTACCGCGAACGTTTATCTGTCGTATCAGCACCACCTTGGTGAGATCCTCCACCTGAAGACCTAACAGCGGCGCAACCGTGTCGACTATATTCCCGTCCTCCTTCGATAACTCGCATCTCTCGCCATCGACGTCCTCGAAGCTCAAGTTTCCGAGCCACAGGATGGCCGATAGAACTCGGAAGATGCCTTCACACATTTCCGGCGCGATCTGCACGAAGACGGATAATAATTATTTGACAATAATAGGAGTGCAAAATTCTCTTCCTCGGCAGAGAAATACCTGGAGCACATTAAAGGCGAGCCTGAGAGAATCGAGTTTCTTAGAGTCGGAAATTCCGTCGATCTTCACGCAGCCGGACTGATTGAGATATTTGTAGTGGCTGGCTGGCCTTAATTTATATTGCTCCGCAAATTCTTTGTCCCTCGTGCCGGCCTCGACCAGCTGATAGAACACGTGATAATTGCGCTCTCCGGGGCTCTGAAAGGTGATACGACTCTGCTCCAGCAGATAGTCTTGGATGATACATCCCTTGATCATCCACTTGTTGTCGAAACACACCTGCATAAACTTGCCAAAGCGCGAACTGTTGTCGTTCCGTACAGTTTTCGCGTTGCCTGTTTTAAGAAGAGAATAAAATTTCTCTCGTTAAACTTCATCGTTTTAATTTGAATATTGAGAAAAATTCAAAAACTAAATTTGTTATTACCAACTCTAAAACGCTATCAATATTAAATGATTGAAAAACAGTATTATTATCGACACGTAAATTGTATAAGAAATTAGAAAATAGGTCACTCTTAAATAAAGTAACATAAGTTTTTTATACATTTCTCACTTTTAATCACAAAATATTTATAATCGAGATCTTTATAAACACAAATAATCTAAATATTGACTTAAAAGAGAAAAAAAGAATAAGCACGCTATCAAAATCTTAAAATAATATAGAGTGTGTAGTCCAATTGATGTATATCTACTCATAACATTTAAATAAAAAATATATAATACATAATAAAATAATATAAAACAAAACTATTTTTAAAAATTGAAATCACCGTTTTCTGTTATAATTATACAGATCATCAAAGAGTACAAAACAATATAAAACGGATAGAATTTTTTAAAGCTCGTTTTCTCTCGTTTTAGCTTTCAGTATGATTGAATTGAATTTCCTAATGATCACTGAAGGCATAAATTAACGTTCAATAATTTCGTTCACTACATAAAATTTACATATCGATAGCATTCTAAGGTTAAGAAGAGTTTAAAAGTTTTACAATATTACTGCGTTAAAGATAATTTTTTAAATTCTTTTATAATGCATTTTTAAGAGGAAATATATTTACAAATATTCCGAGAGAGATATATGCAGAATAGGAGGAGCCAAATCTTCCCAAGATTATTTAAATGCGAAACATAGATAAAACTCTGTGACGAAGATAAATGAGATAAGCTAGATTTAAAAAAGAAATTATTATCTCTCTCTCATGCAGGTGAATGAACGACGCTGTCTAATGTGTTTTATTCATAAAATCTTTTTGTCTCGTGACCCACTTCATTTCCCTTCATCACTGCATTTAACACCTGAGTTGTTCGCACCTAGATTACGATTAATGAATCGCACTTGTTTACTTCTGAACGCACGATTAGGATCCACTTTATCGTCTCCGTTTATCTTCGCTTCGGTTGAAACGGCCGATTCTTTAACAGTCTATTACCGTAATCCAATTCTGAAGAAGGTAAGTTGTTCCTAGCGATACTCAATTCATTTTTAGCCCATTGTTCCTTTTCTGACATCTAACAGTTCTATACCGAATCTTAAATTCTGACGTATTTTCGCGGGTTGCGACTTATACATGGACTCTTCGACCTTGAGATCAATTTTATCAGAAATATCGATGACGGACACAATTATCCAATTTAAAAAATAAATTTAAAAAATCTCCAATTTTATGATACAACATATTTTCAGCATCAGATATTTATAATCTCAGTTTAAGATTAACGTATATTTAATCATAATCACTATTCGTGAGTTTAGTAGACCCGGACATTTTCTTCAAAAAAATTTACGATCATATAGATCAATATGATCAACAAGCTTTACAAATTAAGAAATAAACAAGTTTCACAAAAGATCTTACAATAAATGAAGTTATCAAATACCAAAGAAAATAGTTTTTAAATAAAATTAGTAAAAAAGTTAATTATATTTTGAGTTAAACTCGAACAGACTAGGATTATAAACTACTTTATAAGTCTAATCATGTCATTCAAGTTTTGTTATAGCGATTGAGGAAATATTTCATTATTGGAATTGCTATTAGATTAATTTAATCTGATTAAACGGCAAAATTCATTCCAATGATTTGAGCCAAAGCAGAACATTTCAATTAGCAAATATTTTCTGACAAATTAGTGTATAGAGAATGGGAGAGAGATATCCGGAAAATATATAATCACAAAATTGCAAGCGCGATTTGGAACCTGGATGTAATTAACGGATAATTACCAAATGCCTCGAGAATGGTGTTGGCCTCTAGAATTTGCTGTTCCACCCACGTATCGACGTTGCTAGTAACCGAGCATAGATACTGTAGGATGAACTTGGTAGTCTCGGTCTTGCCAGCACCGCTCTCTCCCGATATCACACAGGACTGGTTGCTCACGGTGTCCTGTAAGGATTTGTATGCCGCCTCCGCCAGGGCGAACACGTGTGGCTCCAAGGCGCCCATCTTCTGGCCGTGGTATCGATTCACGTACTCCTGCGAAAAGACGAGGAAGACGCCCTTTTCGGTGAAACGAGTTCCGGTCGTTAACGAGGTGCCGCCGCTCCTCTTTGCTACAACCTCGTGAGAATGGATGGTCTTAAAAGCTTCGATTCGCGAACAGCATTCTTGCCCCAAAAACGAAAAGTGAACTTGGTCTATTGTACTAAAATGGAGAGAGCTTTATGAAGAACTCACGAACGCAGATAAAAGGCTGACGGATGTTTCAAAGAAAGTCAGCAAAGCGTTGAGTTAATTCTCACATTAGAAGTTTGTAAAGTCTTTATATTTTTGGCGAAATACAGAATAATTTCATACAGCAAGATATTTTATGTTACATAAAATGTTCATTCTTCCTAAAAAATATAAGATACAATCTTTTGTAACTATAAAATGTTAACATTTACATATGTATATTCTTTGCTTGAGAAAGAATTCTTTTATATTTATTTTTAAACACAAGTATGTGTTTTATTGCTGCACTTTCTAAACTGGCACACACAGTGCAATAAGTTGAAATGAAACACATATACGTTTGTTTCACTTCAAACTTATTGTACCGGTTCCAAGTGCAGCAATAAAAAACAGACCTATTGTTTCGTTTTAAAGAATATCTTTTTCAAAATAAACGTCATTTTTCGTAAACATTGCAATTACTTTCATTAGGGCGAAAAGTAATCCGACACTTCACAAAACGTTGACATTTAATGACGTGAATTAAGACATGGAGATAATCCGCAAATCGTGTAGCTTTTTTAATATTCTGTTCAATGTTTTTACATCGCATTGCTTACCTAAAAACCTTGTACCTCACAGTTCGATCACAAGCGAACTTTTTGTCAAAAGGTACTTCTTTACGAAAGGGAAAAGCATATACTCGGTGAGAAATGATAATGAAATCGATGTCGAATCGATTAGACGTCGATTTAATTATTTCAATTCAATGTAATTTCTTCCTGTGTATACATTATCTCATTCAAACTTATACTTGTGTGTTTCACTCTATAATCTTAATTGAAATTATTCATAGTCCAATATTTATAGATCAATACGATATTTATAGACAGTTCTTATTTTAAGATCTTAAGTAATGTATCTTAAGATGCTAATATTGCTCTGTGATTGGCTTATGATATTTTAATACAATCTTAAATATAAGATCCGACTATAAATATTGGCTATAAAGTGAAACAGTTAGCGTTTAAAATGAGAGTATATTACAGGGAGAAATTATGTGTATCTTTCTCTCTCATAGAATTTTGACAAAATTGCTCATGGCCTTGTTATAGAGACACTATTTATATTACAGTGATGATTAGATGTGATAAAATGTAAAAGGGTGCGCCAGGAATTTTTTTCATAAGTTGCCTTTAGCATGAGTGAAGAGAATATAGCAAAACCTTCGTGCGCGATAACGTCGCGATAATCATGGCTAATCCGGCCGGAGGTTTGAAAATGTGAGCACGAATGTAGCGCATCAACCCCGGTAACCCGATTAATCAGCGACGACACCCGATAAGCGCGTGCACCGCCGACGATGACCGAGTTCCACCGTGGCCCTCTTCGTTCAGCCTTCTCCCTCGGGACGCGGGTATATACACAAGCATACAAGCTCTGCAAAACGCCGCTCTCCGCCTGGGTTGTCGCTCTCGGCCGTTCGTCTCTCGTAGCCGAAGTAGTGCAACCCAGTTTCGCGTCGGGCCGCTCGCGCCGCCGAGCATCAAACAGCGAGAATGCGCCTCGACGCCCGTTACAAATGGATGAAATGCACTCGGCTGGAATTGCCGCCGTGTGATAACAGGAAAATACATAGTGCCGTGACAAAATGACCTACCAAACCACTCGATGACAGAATGACTATTTTTAATACAAATCGACTCGTAAAAATCAGCGAAGACGCGACTTAATAAATTATTTCTAGCTTCATAGAATAATATTATAATTTTTATTATATAACTACGGCAATTTCTCCAGCTCTTTAACTTTATTTCTGCACAAAAAATCAATCTTGAGAGCTGTTAACATTATGAAGACCTTTATTAAGACCTTTATTAAGATCTACCATCTTCACACGACAAAAAAAAAACAAACATACACTAAAAGTACACTGTAAATCCTTAATTAAATTATTCTTAATTAAATCTTCTAAAAGGATTTAATTTTATTGTACTTACTTTTTTATTTTATGTACTTTTAAAAGTGAAAGTATTATTAGATTAACGTGAGACACTCTGTATTTTTCCTGACAAACGTCTGTTAAAATCAAGACTAGATTAGCATCTAAGTAATATCTAATTCCGGAAAAAAACAAATATATCACATAAATTGTTATCTTAACAAATGCACAATTACAAACATTCAAATCCAATTCAAATATATCTTTAAAGAACTAATTTTAGAATTCTTTTCCTTGTCTAATACTTTATGTAAAAAAATTAATCAAATCGATGTAATTATGTTATAACTCAAAAGCTAAGATTAATTTGTACTGTTAACATATTTATATGGTAGATCAATAATTTTAATAAATTGACGTTCTGAATATTAATATTGCTACAGAATGATTTAAGACGCTTTAATGTAACCTTAAAAAGTTATTTTGAAAAGAAATTATCTCAAGGTACATTTGTAGAGCATAGGTTGCCCGAGATAAACCAAGCGTAGTCGGAAAGCCTTAAGAAAACAAGTTGGGATATAAAAATAAGTGTGAAAAGACGCCTTCCAAGCAACGCTCCGGAAGTTTTCGACACTTCTCGTTGCTTCTTTTTGAAAAAAGTCGACATCTATATATAAATACATGTCGCATTATATAATACTGTGCTATTCAACATCGTATCTTCATAGTTCTCTAAGCTGCTTAATGTTAAAAGTTTTGAACTTTATAATTGGCTTCTAAAGTTTCAGAGTTTAGATGTTATTTAAACATCTAAATAAATAATTTTAATAATTTGTAAATTTACGATAGATGTCATTTTTACGTCCAATATTTATTTAGAATGTATCACAGATAATTTGTATTTTTAGATCAAAATACCTGCTTTTATTTACTTTAAATTTTCGTGTTTATCAGCTGTACTAATTATCGTTATTTGTTCATAATTTAAACGCACTAAGATAATATATGTACATATATCCGTAATTAGATTTTGGAATTGAATACAGAATATTTATAATTACAATTTTGTCATTTATAACTAATTTTTCCTGTCCCTATGACAATGCTATAATAGCAATGCTATAATAAATAATGAAGTAATATTATAACAAAGTAATTTTTTAAATAGTAATTCGTAACTATATCTACAGTTCTATATTTAAAATTGTAAGTCATTTGCATTACCATTTAGATGAAATTAAATAGCCTAAAGTAATAAGATCAAATAAATTAAGTCATCTCATTCATGATTAATTGCATCTGTTAAATATCTTGGATAAAAATATCAATTTTTATCTCAAAAGTAATTCACAGCCAACTTCCACTGCTAAAATCAGCTTTTTTTTTTCAATTAATTTAAGCTTCCCGCTGTTACACGGCATCGTCAACACCGGTGGTGTTGCAAAGGGATGTCGATTCCTCGTTCCATTTCGTTAGTGGGTCACGTCCATCGATCAGTATCGTCTGTGAGGGAATTGAACACGTGTCATCGTGTTTCGATAGAAACTCATACGATGATTTTTCATCCCGCTTTCGTTACACAAATGGTGCTACGGTGAGCGTTAAACTCGCGACGAAATACATGGACGATTGATTAACGTCAATTTCCGTTTATCCCGGTATAGAGTCGGAGGAGGGACTATTTGTGATCTCCCTTTACGAAGAAATGTTTGCAATAAATGGATATTCCGAGATCCGAGTCTGGAGATCGGAAACGAATCGACCTATTTGTGATGTTAACCTTCTCGATTACCGCAAGTGCTGATTGGTTATTAAACCATCACCGTGATATTCGGAACATCCAATCGATTGATTCAAATCGAATTATGGTTATTCGATGTATTAAACAATCTCATAAAAAAATTGTCAAAATTTTCCCTGGCGTTTATTACTATTTTATATACAGCGCGAAGAATAAAATATCGCATATAATTTTCAATTTTGATAAAAAAAAAGGAAAAGATGTATTTGTATGGAATGGTTATTATCTAGTAAATAAATAATACTTCGCATAATCGTATTCCAATAGTAAAATAATTGATTTAAGAACCGATAAAAGTTTCACACAAGTCTTTTGTACTTCCCAGCCATTAATACCAGCAAATATTTGAACGACTTGATTGTGGGTTTACTGTGAAAGTAACAATCATTTACCTCCACAATCCGAGTATATTTGCTTACTTATCGATCAACAAAACGATATTATACATCGCTACTCTATAAATTCTTTGGAAAGCTCCTTCTAAAGAGTGAAAATTAAGTCAGTCTTAACAAAAAGTGGCTCAATTTTCAATTCTTTAAAAGTGTGAGATTTCACTCTTCACAGAATTAGATTTACTCTTCAGAGAGACATGTGTCAGTGAATGTAAAAGTGCGGTGTCAAAATCGAATTATTCTTAGCTTGGAAGTGTACAAAAAGTAAGCGCAGCAGATTAATAAGTAAATTTAAAAATTGGATTAGTTAATTAAGGCTGCTATTTCTTCGTTTCTCTTTTTATGTAAAAAGAATAACTTTTTCTCTCGGACGTTTTTATAAACATTTAACAACAAGACTATATCAAAATAATCTAATACATGTTTAACATTTTAAAACACTATATGTCATTCATTTGCTGCAACACAAGTCAAAAATTATTATTATTTTAGTTGCTTGCAAAATAGAACGAAAACATAAAGATAAAAAGATATAAAACATCCTTTTATTTCTTTATAATCAGTTATTACATCAAAATTATATTTTAAATATTACAAAATTTTAATAATTTAATATATTAAACTTATTTTTTGAAAAACTTTTGTTTTTTTATTTTAATTGTGTCGTTATTATAGCAAATAAATGATACATAACATCGTTATTTCATAATTTATTATATTTAATAATTAATTATATGTATAATGATTAATAATTACAACATATTTTTACATTAATTTTCTTTGTCGATAATTTTAAGAAAGGCTTTTCACGTAACTAGTCTGGAAAATGTATTGTCTCGAAATAGAGATCAGATTTATCACGAATTTGGATAACGCGAATGTAGCTGTAGTTGCCCGTATGTTGCTACTCGTTGGTAATTCAATCGCGATTCGCACGTGGATCATCGTGATCGGTCTGGCGAGGATCCAGCAAGAGTATCCGGTAGAAATGTGCGGAATTGGCGGCTCCCGAGGCGACCGCGCCGAGTCCCGAATCCGATCCGCATGCTTCGGCGCGATCAATAACGCGGGGCGTGCACCACCACTGCGTGCCACCCTCTTCCTTCTAGTCCCGGCAGGAGTCCTCGGTCGGCGGTACCCCAGCTGACCTTCGCAAATCACGCATGATACCGTAGCACGCAAATTTTGCACAAGTGTGTGCACGAGGTTAACGTACCGCAGTCACGTGAATTTACTTCAACAATCAGTTTTTTTTTTGTTTCGTACAAATTGGTTCGCGCACGGATTGCGCCATACGCAATAATAGTTTCCAAATTATTGTGTTTCCAAAAAGTAATTTGGACACTAAAAAAAATTGCTAAAAATGTGGTAATAAACACACCGTCGACGTCTTCCAAATTTTATTGCAACTTGTTAGTTTGAGGGAGGCTCGAAAACTTTTCTGAACGCGAGAATATACGGTACCCCCTCTTATTAAAAAATCCCCTGCTCAAAGGTTGCGTACATTGTAGAGGGACGAGCAGGAAATGCAATAAAATGTATAAGCCTTTAGAGAGCCAGCTCGTTCCCAAACACGAGACAAAGTAAATTTTATCGCTGCACTCTAACTCCGGCAATTCTCACCGTCCAATTCAATTTACGGTCGCATGCACCGCCGCTCGACGCTTTCCGTGTCGTATAAACGCGCGGCTGCACAGAATAATATTTGAAGAATTCTTGCAAAAATTTGAAGAGGCCTCTATCATTTGTTAGCTTAATATAAAACCTTTCATGTGGCGGAATCTATAGGGATTTCTTCTCGTTTCGTTGAAAAGAAGTATCAAAACTATTTGCAAAAAACTAGTCTTCGCCTAAGTACACAGTATAGTAATAACAAGTCAACAATAATATAATGTGAACATTAATATAGTAATATGAAATGATAATATCAAACTTTTTTTTTTCTAATTTTTAACAGTTTTGCTGTTTTCTTATTAAAAATAGTTGGAGCATTATGTTTCAACTTTACAGAAATGTATAAAGTTTTTTGACTGTTAAGTTTAATACAACAAAATCCATGAGCATAAAAAGAATCAATACGTTTTAAATATCAAAGTAAAACTTTTAAAAATTTATCTAAAGTTAAAAAAAAATTTAAAAGTTAAATGAAATTTATACACCACTTTGACAAACTAAAAACAAAGCTGCCGAAAGAATAGTTTTGATAAAAATGAACTGAAAATTCCGATGAAATTTCCCGAGAAATTTCACATTTACCAAAGTTTTTTCAAATAGTAAGCTCTGAATTTTTTAAATTTTCAATTTACCGTTAAATTTTTATTGTCTCTGCAACAATAAATTCTTTTCCTCTCTCCATTCTGAATCTGCTCGGAATTGCTATTCGGTACCCAGAAATAATTCGTCCCGAAGACATATTCGAGACATGTAACTATTGACGATGAGTCTGCGACATGCAAGGGAGCAAAGCCGTCGCGCACCACGTGCACCCGAAAATAGCTGCACCGGTGACGGGAAAAGGAAACTGCACTACTCTATATTATCGGGTATATGCACTTAGCGTTTCACCCGATAAATGGTGAACGAACAGAAATTTATCTCGTTCACCCTCGATCGCAAATGTCAGCAAGAGCTCGTCGATAAAGGTCTCGCAACACATTTCTGCACAAATGAATCAAATCTGTGTATATGAACATCCCAATTAATGTAATTGTTAATTACATTATCGTCTTATCAAGAACTAAGTCGAGTGTGCTATCGCTCGAGTTTCGTTCCATCAGCGTGACCTAGAAAAACCGTTGAAGAAGAATTACGTTCGTCGTTTCGCGAGTTATCTCGAGGCATTATAAGCACGTTGCGGCTTCCGTTTCCTGTTTTCAAACCGAGGGTCAATACGATAAAAGCGTCCTGCCGCGCATTTTGCGGATTTGTGAAACCATTCTCAGAAAAACTCGTCCGCCACAAACATGATAATTTTGCACGAGTATGCAAATTGCACGTATACATGCGACGAGGAAATTCATCGTCGATTAGAGTTCGATGGGAAAGAAACTCATAAACTCAGCTAACAATATATGTATACTTCCTTCTTATGTATTATTTCTTACAAGCCTGTCAATTTAAAATCAATTTTTCCATGAAAATATCAAATTTTCATTGAGAATATCGAAGTTGTAATTTTTGAGCTACGAATAATTGAAAAACGAATGTTTCTATAAAAATTTGGCGACCTAAGTCTCAAATTATTATGTTCTTCAATTAATTTTAGATGGAATCCATTTTGATATGATTTTAAGAGAATTTTTCAAAAGAAAAAACTTTAGAAAATTTAATTAGAAATTTAATTAGAAAATATATGCTATAATAAATGATGACATTTGAAAAATCTTTGTAGTAATCCTTGAAATGGAAATTTTATTTTTGCAAATATACAATTGGTTCTATTATCTTTCCTTTTCAAGAATTTTGTTCGAGTTCATACATTGTGAAAAATTATGACAAGTCACGTTTTATCCTTTCAAATTCTCCACTAAATTTAACGCCACATATTGTGTCTACTTTTTTCTCTGTTTAATATTTGCAAATGTAGTTGAATGACCTAAATGTAATTAGTATCTTTATCACAAAGTACCGACAAGGTAATGAAGTGAAAATTTCATTGAATGTTGCGTAATTTCTAACTGTTTGCTAACGTCATATTATCATGCATTTGAGATTGCTAAACGGACAGTTACTTCTCATTTTCGCAATGCGCGTTGTAGCAAGAGCAGCTGCGTGTAAGAAATGCGTTCAACGAGATGTCGAAAGATCCGAGACAGCATTTTTATAGCAAATTTGATTGGACACTACTTTGATTGGCGCACTGGTGCATATTAAAGTCATTGAATACTAATTTAATCTCAGTGTAAAAATGAAATGTTAATAATTAAATATATAAAATATATAATTACTTAGTTCATAATATGTAAGAATAATAAGCAAAAATAGAAAGCCAATGAACGAGGAATAATTTTTTAAATCAAGATAAGTAAGATTTAAAATTTATTATTTAATATAATTACAATAAAATTGTATAAGTTTCGAACTCACAATCTTTAGAAATCACAGCTTTTTAAAATACTAACATCTTGAATGATAAAACGCTCTATATATACAAAACGAACACAATAAAATTTTAACAATAATTATTATAGACACAATAAAATGTATTGAGAATTTTGTGGTTTAATAAATATTTATATTGAATAAGCATTTTTACGTTTGTGTATTACGGTTTAATGTGCATCAGTGCATTTATATCTCCCATCGAATTTGCTATTAATCTTTCATCTCCACCCAGAAAATCGACGTGTGTAGCATTTCGCGGCTCTTTTTTCACCTTGCATCACAGAGCGGCGACATCACGCATTATGTCTGATATTTATTATTCCTTGCTGGTGTTTCCGGTTTTTGTCAGCCGCAGGAAGCACGGCGTATTCTGTACGCACAAACGATCTATCGAGCCCACTCTATCGATCACTTCGTGTCGATAATGCTCATTCATTGTATCGGATTTGTATACCTTACTTGAATGGAAATGTTCCTTCTCCGTTCCATATCAAAGTACATCTCAAGTAAATAATCTCTAAAAATGCAAGAAGTATCGTATCTACGTCACATCGATATCTAAGTTCTATCTTTAATTTTTCTTCCGAAGAATTTTGCGTAATATTTTATATTCTAATTTTTGTATTTATGTAATATTTAACTTACTAAATTCTAACGATATCTGAATAGATAATCTTAATTAAATAAGTAATTATAATTATTTTATTATGACTTATATAATTAAATAAGTCTTAACTAAATAAGCAATTATGATTATGACTTGTATAATAGATATAAATATATTTTAATTCTAATAAAATTTATTTTATATTGCTTTCAACACGACACGATATTCAAAATAATATACTCAAAGAGAGAATAATAGAATTAAAACATCAAGAGATCAATAGATGCTTTCTATCTGGTAATACAAATATTGTTCTAACTTAGTCACTAAAAGTCAACAAAGATAATGCTTGTATCAATTGTGTCATCAAATAGAAAGCAATGATAAAAATGTTAAAAAAATGCAATATAATCAAATTTTTCCCTTTTCTTTCTCCTTTTCTTTACGCTCTTTAATTTAACCCTCCGTCTGTGATCTAAATTCTTTGTCCAAGTCTTTTTTACTGTTACTAAGCTTTCAAAAAAAATTCAGAGTTTCTTTCTCTAGTTACCGAATAGTTGTTTAATTTAAATGTTAAAACTTTTACTTAAAAATTAAAATTTGAATTAAAAATAGAATGAAATTTGTGAATAAAATTTCCCTTCTGCCAAAAACGATCTAGATTACAAATGGAGAGTTAATATGATTTCGCTAAAATAAAATAATTACTCACATTCGTATAGAAGTCCACCTCTTTGTAAGGATTCACAGCCACCAGTATAGATCCCGTGTACGTCTGTGTAATATCCGTGTTAAGGAATATGCAGCATGAATAGCACTCAATAAACACAAATATTCATAGTCTATGTTGGATATTAATAACATTGTTATCTCTGTTAACGTAGAAAAAGTTCTGACATTTCTCTGCCGTTGACATTTTTCCGCGTTCATGATATCCCTTGAAATATCTATAAGTGCAATACAAGTACATATAAGTGGGCGATAAATGGAGAGACAGAAGCACGAATCGGTCTAAAAACGTGTGACCTTTTTAACGTTCCCTCGTGTCGCGATCGCGCTCGCGTTCCGAACAAACTATATTTTATGAAGCGCGAAACGGAAAGTTGCGCCAATCCGTTTTTATTGCTCGTCCTATAAAAGAGAAAACTCTCGAAGGCGAATGAAACGTTTAACGCCGTGTCTATATACAGAATTATCTAGACATGCATACACTCTTTTTTTCTCTCTTTAATATCCCATGAATAATTTCGGAATAATATTCTTTTATCGGAATAATATTCTTTTATTTCATCGCTAATCTTAAACAAGCTTAAAATCAGTTTGAAATTTTATTGCAAATTTGCTTGAAATTCGATTTAATCCAATTTTAGTGAATTAAGATAAAAATAAAATTCGATTTTACTTTTACTTTTGATCCCTTATTTGTTAATTATTAATTCAAGTCAAGTTAATTAAGTCAAGTCACAAATTTAAAATTCAACGATTTGCCTTAGAGTCACTCTGATATAAAAATGCGATAAAACATTAATCTTAAACAGAAAAATAATACGGGCTGTATGTATAAGACGGGCTTGGAATTGCGTCGCGCAATTTTAGACTCGCGGGAATCGTCAAAGAAATCTCTAGAGACAGAGAAAGGACGCACAGCTCTGCCGTAAGCCCTATCCCTTGCATAATAACCCGAGGATGACATGCCTTCGCCGGGGGAGAGAGCTCGGTAATGACGTCACACTCGGGGGCGACCTATAGGGTACGGTATGACTCATGGCTGGAACCACACCGTTAGCGAAAAGAGGGATACACCTTCATATAACTGTGCTACCCTTCGGCAACATTTGAGACGAGTTAGGGTGCTGATCTATGCCCGAAAGTTCGAAACTCATTTTAACCAATGGTAGGGTAACTGAATCCCCTGTCCTGCTGATTAACATTTAAAAAATGTTCAATATTTAGGAGTATAAACCAAACTAATAATAAATTTATATTTTCGAAAATATCTGAAGAATATTTTGTTCACATATTATTCTTCATATTATACTTTAGATTAACTTTAAAAAAACAATGAAGAACAAGAAGAAATGAAGATATAGGGCTGTATTTATAATCCGTTCTTATTTTAAGACCGGTAATTAGCATCTTAAGTAATATTTTAAGATGCTAATACGGTTCTCTGGTTTATAGCATCTTAAGACTATACTTAAGTCGGTCTTAAATATAAGACTGTGAATACCGCCCATAGAAAGGAAATTAGCTAGAAATAAATTGACGTTAACATGCTATTTGAAAAAATTATACTGAATATTATAATAATTAAATGTTATGTATTATCACAGAGATCAGTTATCTGTGCAATTCCTCCTTTCCTACCTTTCTTTTCTCTTTTTTATACGTCAATATTCTTATATGAAATTCACTTACTTCTTTTATACTTTGTGTTTATACTTTATTTATGGCGCTTTATTATTTTATTTATACTTGTATCTTATTCTTTGTTTCGAAACAAGCCTGAATGCGTACATTGCCAACACACGTTGGCGTATAGAAGCTGTCAACCCTCGTAGTGATTACAGTTTCCCAGTTAGAACCTTTGGTCCAAACTCTATCGAAACCCCATTATTACTGAAAAGGATCTAACAATTTAATTAACCCCTTGGGTAATCGCGTCTCGCGTCGCCTATCGATAACTTCTTGATTTACGTTCTCGTTATAATAAAATCAAGTTTAATTACAAATGACATCCAAGTATTGAAAAGTTTATCCATATAGGTATAGTAGACAAAGAACGGAAGATAGCTCTATTTATTCGCAACAATTTCTAGGATAAAACGGGTAATTTGGATAGAATAACTGAAATTTTCAAATTGCATAAAAGATTGAGGTCGCATAATATATAATTCAATCCTCAATTCAATCAGTTCACAAAACATACACTATTGATGTAATAGCATATGTTTTGTTTAATTGAATATACTATACGATTTCAAACTTTTATACAATTTGAAAATTTCTATTAACTTATCCAAATTATCCCACTTTACCTTATAGAGAGTTTTAATCGATTGAAAAGTATTCAAGTATTTCAGTATTTTTTCTCGCAAAATTATATTATTGCTGTCACATTCCGAAACATAGAGATTACATAAAATAGAGAAACATAAGATTGTTATTGTATAATTAACTGCTATCATACTTTAATTCATTATCTGCGAATCACGAAATTAGTTTTCCGAAGTATTTCGTATTCTCAGAGAATTCTGGTTATTAATATACCGACACATGCAAATAATTATCAAAATCAAGAACCTGGAATATTCCGTAAATCACGAATAAAAGATCCAGAATATTCTGTGATCTATAAATAACGTGTTTCTAACGAGATCTGTAAGCTGACATATCGCTGAACACACAGAAAGGGAGAAACCGAAATAATACTCTGTATATGTACAAAGAAAATCAATTTTTAATTTTCGATTTCTTCGACTTTTGTGTACAAAAATATATAGTATAAATATAAATCGGAAATATTATAGATCGAAAACAAAAAATTAATTTTCTTTGTTTTATAGAGCATTATTTCAGATCCTTTTTTTCTCTTCGGCGATATTTATCAGCTTGCAGGTTTATAGACAAGAAATATTTCGGTTATATTATTAAATGAATACACTAAAAAAATACTAAATTTTAATAAATAGTTGTTCAAATAGCTTTAAATAAATATTTACTAAAAAAAATATATATAAATATATATTCATTTAATACAAAAATTATTAATTTAATTTAACTATAATTTTTTTAGTAAAGATTTACTTATTTTAAATAAATGTTTACTTAGTACTATTAAAAAAAATATGTATTAAGATTTAGTAAATTTTTTTCAATATATAAATATGTATGTCATATTTGTTACTTAAACTCTAAATAAAATCATATTAAAGTGAAATCGTTGCGAATAATTTCAATATCTCTTTTTCACTAAAAAAAAATAATTTTTTAATACCTATCTTAAAAAATTTCAGATCTTTTATATTTAAATTATTGTAACACAATTATTAATTATAGAAAAATAACAAACTTTTCATCGTTCGAATAACTTTAAAGATTAAGATTATACCTAAGTAATTACTTTCATATCTAAACTTATATTATTTTTACGAAAATATTTGATTAAATATAAAACAAAAAAGAGGCTAATATAATAAACTTGAATAACAAATTCCTTCAATCAAATCATTCGAAAAAGACGTACTCGTCAGTTTCTCTCTTCTTTCTGAATGGTCCTTTCAACCTAAGGGCAAAACGAACGATTAAGCGATTTAAGCCAATAATAGCAGCGCAGCGGCGGTGTGACGTCTGGCTAGAGGGTGAGGTGTCGGTTACATTTTAATTTAGCCAAGCGTGCAAGATCAGAGAGTGCAGCTTCATCGATGAACCGGATGTTATCCGTTCCTTTGCACGTATTTTTCCACGTGTGCTCGATGCGCGCGCGTTCGCGCAAACACAGACACCTGCATGTATGAAGGGGGTAGTTTCCTCTCATTAACCTCTTTTACTAGTGAAACGCCCTTAGCCGACTTGAATTGCACTCGTCGCGGGGGTAGGAACGGGACTCATGTACCTCTATTACCCGGAGTACAGGAGAGAGTGAAGAAAAAAAGGAAAAAACAAGAGACACACGGAGATGAGAACAAGAGGGTGAATGTCTGGGAGGATCGCGAGAGGGTTCACCGATGCGAAAAAATTAGGCCACTCGCTCTGGAAAGGGTTAAGCTGCCTGGAAGCTGAGCGGTAAGAAAAGCGTAATTATCACGCACGATGGATGACTGGGTGATTTCGGTCGTCGGTTTCTTAACTGTATTATTTATCCGACCGACCTACTTTTGTAACAAGAAAGCGGAGTCTGCCGCTACTGTTATGACATTTTAAAATATGACTGACTTAATTGCTCCTTCTGTAAAAGTTTAATTAATATTATATCCACAACAGTGACCAATATTGGATTATACGTACCCTGTTTACCCGAATAAAGATTAATCTTTTCACGAGTCTATCTTCTTTTAGAAATTCGGTCTAAACGCGATTTATATGTATTTGTGTTTTTATTAACTTACTAATATTTGTCTTCATAAAATATCTAAATTATCAGCACTTTTATTAATTTTTATAGAATTGTAAAATTTGTTAAAAGTAAAATAATTTTTTAATAATATTTAATACTTTTTTACATGGATTTAATTTACATTTGAGCGATGAACACGCAATAGATTGTTATACAATTGTAATACAATTTTTATCCCCTCTCACGTAATTTTTATATTTAACGTACTCGAGAAATGTGCTTGATGCTTACAGCAAGAGCTGTCTTT
The DNA here is from genome assembly GCF_000204515.1 of Acromyrmex echinatior. Next base: position 133,421 of record NW_011627522.1, on the reverse strand, counting down.
ACCAGCTGCGAATCTCGTTTGCGCCCACGACAGTGATAAGAAGTGCTCAGTGACGGAGATTCGAAAAGATCGAGGGACCCGAACGACCGCTTTACAAGCCGTTTAATTTTTCGATTACATCAGACGACAAAAAGTGAACACCGACATATGTATGTATGTACATACAAGATGAGGCAGAGCTTAGCTCTTCTGGGAAACAAGTTCAGTTTCTTATGCAGCCCCTTCGATGAGATACTTTCTAATTAAGAATTTCGTTGCACGAAGTTAGAAAAACTTCATACGTTTTGATGATTTAATTATTAAATAGGAACGATTATATTAGCGAAATTCAGTAAACTAATAATCCCAATTTAAAAAATTTTAAAAAAATTTTTTAGAGTGTTTCTAAATGAAATAATTAAATTAATAAAAAAATATATTATTTGATTAAAAATTATGTATTACGCTGTCACAGAAAATTATATACAGTTATCATTTTCATCCGGTCTTGTATCGTTTCCATCTAAATGCAACGGAAGATTAAGTTAAGTACATCGTCGCACGCGCTCTTCACGTACGAGGAAATGTCCACTAACGAGCGGATTACCGACGACCTAAATCGCGTGTTTAAATTCTAGCAGCTAATTGGTCAATTAGAGCGAATATTTGTAGATTTTGGATTATAATACATCGAGTGTCATAAGATTTTGCAATTATCGGGACTATAATAATCTTCATACATCTCATAATCTTCATTATTACTAAATGCAACGTCTTTAAATATGCGTCTCATTCAATTAAATCGAATAATCCAACAGATTGAATGAGATAATTTTAACTTTTAATGATTATGTGTATTTATTATTATATTAGACGCACAAAGCAAAACGTAATATTCAATATTAATAATTCTATATGATAATATTACGCTTCGTGTTAATGCCACTAAACAGTACCTACGTGTTTACTTCAGAATTAATTCGAACGTTGGTTCTTAAATATAATATTGCGATTAGAATTACATGACATCATCCTGACATTCCGATATTAGACGATCAGACGACCTCTATTTGAAATATTAGTCACCGATTATTTCATCGAGCTAAACATGCCTTGAATTATTGGTGATCCATGGATTTTTTCGTATCGTTATTCATAATCGGTAAAGGAGGAAGGGAAGGGTTGTCAGTGGGTCGCTGCGACATTGTTAGGTCGTTGGCAAACCCAAACCGATGAGAGATGAATGGATCTGACCCTGGGGTGATTCGCCAGCTGACTGAGATCGTCATAGCAACGCGACAACCTAGGACTCTATCTACCCCTGCGATGTGAATATGAACGCGTCCCTCTCGTGCCACCTCCCTCGGCCAATTTATTTTTTTTTCTCCCTCTACCATGCGCCGATCTCTTTCTCGGATGAAATCGGTTAATCTCTCGTCGCCACCTACCTAATTCTTCATTCATTTGCCTAATTTGAATGAAGCCCCAAGTAAACGAAATCATACATAAACATAAAATAAATAATAAGTACAAAAGCGTGTACACTCAAAAAATAAAAATAATTTTTCAGTTTTAACTGTAGTAATTTTGAAATGAACAAAATTGTTATATTTTTCCAATTTTATCAAAATTGTTTTTAAATATTTTTGTTCATATATTATACTGTATGAGTTACTATTCTCTAAGTTTTAGATTATCAAATTTGTCAAAGATAATTATATCATGATTATTACAAGACTAATTTTACTTGTCTAATATAATCTATTTCAGAAATCAATTTGTATTGTACCTCGAGTTGTCGTAACTTTAATATTTCAAGCATCAAAGAGACATAACAATAATTTTGCACCGAATAGCATGGTGCGAATATATGCAGTGTATAGCTATATCGTAAAAAATAAAGGATACGTATATTTGGTCCCTACTGTACCGAACTTGAAGATTCCGATTGATACCGATCTCGTCGATATTGCTGATAACTGTCATGTCTGGCACGCCGCACTCAGGGCTTGAGCCTGAAAAGAAAAAGACACTATAAGAAATAATTGTAAGAGAAAATTGTAGGATTTGAAATAAGATTTAAAACATTCTCATTTAAAACCCTTATTTAATACTCCTGAGTTAACGTCAGAATCTGTAACACGGTTACTGACGCTATTTGTAAAATCAGATTTAATTATGTTAATTAAAAGGCACTAATTAATTTCAAGATGACTCGTATAAAAAAGAATGAATGCTAAGTATATCTTAGAATAATCCGCAGATGTAGCATAAAGAAAATTGAATTGTTTGACATTTTTAACAAAGAGATTTATAACTGAATGAATTCAATAGTTTCATTGTCAGCTCAAGAAAGAGCAATGATTAATCGTATTCGCATATTATACTTTTCAAAGTTTTTCCAGATAAACACTCAGAGATTCTTTAACATTAATTATGAATAAACTTTAAACAGTTAATTAAACATTTAAATTTGATAATAAGCAGAAAAGTATAATTTAAAAAAGTAATGAAATTAAAACTATTAGTAATTATTCAAAGATATCTTTGTTAATTGCTCGGCACTTCTGGCTAATATCAAATTTCAATTCGATTACATTCCTGGGGTGAATTCACACATCAAAGGGAATCATGCTTGACCACCTGTTGTACAACAAGTGAAAATTATGCTACTTCAAAGGTGAACAACTTTTTATTAATTCTTTAAAGTCTTACAGGTGTGTTATTTATTAAAATATTCCTACAATTTTCTTATTATTTTTATATCAATATTATCGACAGAAACCAATTTTAAGACACAAAAGCGATTTAAATTCCTTTTAATTTTAAAATTATATCTTTAAAATTTAACTCTACGAGTAAATCTCATGCTTTTATTGAATATCCATGAAATTAGGTGTGAATTACAACGCCAATTTGTGGCAACGATTTGACACAGTTGATCGTTATCCTGTCAGATTTTGCTGTTTCGTGTTTCGAAATCTATTTGCGACACAGTGCAACACGAAACACACACACACACACACACACACACACACACACACACACACACACAACACACACAACACACAATCATTTGGCGCGCTTCGTCTCGACGGTAGTCTACGCGCCGACGGCGAAGAATCAAGTTTCGCGATTCGCAGGTGCAACCCGCCTGCATCTGCAACTATGCACCATTTAATCGCACCTGCGCTATCCAGCTGCCGCATCGTAATTTCAAGGTCGCGATTAACGGGAATTTGCACAACTGATCGGTTAATTTTGCGATCGGCGACTCGGACCCAAAATGAAAATCAATTGTGCAGCTGCTTTCTTAAACTTTCCTCAAGGCTACGAATTAAGCTCATTTAGAAAAAGAAATTAATAATAAGTAATAAAACGATAATATGAATTATGGCTAATTAATGTGGCATAGTTTGATAATGATATCAAGCTAATCAGCGTGATTCAGTAGTGATTCAGAAATTTATTAGCGAATTTAACATATGTCGTTTTAATAGTATATATTAATTATTGATTTAATACGATTATAATATATAATCGTATTAAATTTGTAATGAAATGATATTAATTGTATAAAATAAAAATTGGATTGTCGGAAAAGTCATAATGTATTTTTGTTACACTTTTTAATTCAAATTTATATATATCATTATATTATATACATTCAATTATACCATTCGATAGAGCGAAGTTTCGGCTTTAAAAATCTGTTTTAATAATTACGTCATGATGTTTTTTAACGGAGTTATGAGCAATTAAAATCAAAATACTCCTTTTATTTAATCGGCGATAACTCAGTAACAAAAAATCGTAGGAATATTTTTAAAAAACGATTTTGCAGGAAAAGCTGTAAGCTTTTACGATAGATAGTTCGAAATTGTTCTCAAATTTTTTTTTAGGCATGTTACAAAATGAGAAGAAAATTTTTCATTTTTTTCAGCTGGTATAGTCTTCTGTATATAAAAATTAAAAAAAAAACATAAACTCAAATCCACATAAACTCAAAAAATATAATAAGCTTTTAAAAGTAGAGACTTCAAATTTTAAAATGTTTTTTAAATTTTAAATTTCAATCATTTTTTACGACGACATATACAATTTTGAGCTAAAAAATGCATCATGACTTCTGACAACCCAATATATTTCGATAGTTATGTGCGTCAATAATATTCAGGTGACAACTCTTATTTAATAAAGATATTTTAGTTTTCGAAAAAGTTTTCGAAAAAGATTTATCCAAATTCGTGCGTTAATATTTCAATTTGCAAGAAATAAATTTTCTTTATAAAATAAAGTATAACTTTATCCAGTCTCTTTTTATTTTTCTGTGTGCTCATTTTTATTTAGCGATAAACGACGCGTCACTTTTTTTGCCAATGGCAAATCTCCATCCGTTTCCTGAATATCATCGAAAGACATCCGGTTAAAGATGCTTTTACATAAAAACCGCGCAATGTGTCCTATCTAATTTTAATTAAAATTCTATAACAATCTTAATAAATTTAAATCAAATTATGATATTCTTCGTCGTGCGAACAATTTTTTGAGAAATTATCAATTCCGGATATATAAAAATCTAATGTTGATTCTGGTGTTAAAATTAAAATATAAAACATAAACTCGATACATTTAAATTTTTTATCAGAAACAGTGATAAAAATTCCATTAAAAATTATCTACAATACTTTAGATAATATCGAATATATGCATCTACAATAAAATATGCACGAAAATATCGATGGATTAAAAATCCAATGTGTTATATCATTCTCTATTACATATCCAAAAAAGCCACACAAATAATTTTCACGTCTATTTTTTATTCACAACTATATATCCTATGTCATTAGATAACTATATTCTTTCTATTGTAAGATATAAATCTTTCTGTCGTTGTCGTTCATTCCAATTTCGAAACTGCCCCATGGAATTACACTCGATCAATTCCAGCGACATAAAGAAACATAAATCGCACGTTTGAGATTGGAGTAAGCCGAGGAAATGTTGTACAGAACAAAGAGCAGTCACGAACGACTGCAACCGGGGGAAAGAATTAAAATGCACAACTGGGCACGGGTGCCCACATGGCGCAATGTAGTTACCATCGTGTACGCGCGTATTTGTGTTCATTGCGTACGGTAGTATTATATATGTAGTATCCTTTTTATATAATATTATATTTGAAAGCATTGAAAGAAAAGTATTTGATATTTGTGTCTAGAATTGATAATAATTATTGTTAGAATTTCATTTTTATAGTTATTATATAACTATAAAAATATTATTAATTATTATTAATATATTAGTAATAATATGTTACAATATTAGTAACAATAATCATATATAGTCCTCTCAAATATAAAAAACTTTATTATAAATTATGATAATTTCAAATATTAATATAGTAGAATATCAAGATATAAATGGTTAATAATAAACATTTTTGTTCAATAAATACAATCGCAATGAATATAGAATGTATCTATGAATGTATCTAGTGAATGTATCTATTTTCTTAAATTCATTTAATATTTATGTAATAATAATTAAAAAATATGTTAAGGAAAAACTAAAAATTTTCAAATAATATATGTGACTATTATTAATAGCACAATTGACTATATTTGCATTGAATAAAATAATTGTAAATATATTGTTGTCTCAAAAAATGACTATAAATTATAATTAAATATTATGGTAATTGCAATCAGTATAATTCTTTCACACGGACATAGGGCCAAAGGACACGCGCCTTGGATCCGCATGACAGAAGGGAGGACATGCGTAAAGTTCTACGTGCCGTTTGTCGTATCCGAGGCGATAAAACGTTCAGTTTACACAGAGTATATCAGAATTCACTCGGGCGTATCAGCTTCCTTTGTTAAGAATTTCTCACTAAATCCGATATTGATATTTTCACAGCGGAAGTTCGGCACAAAGCAGCATTTAATTTTTTTATTGATATGTAAACGTTAATATAATGTGTAATCAAATTAAGTAAATTATAGACGATATTTAACGAAGTAATCTTATATCTACACTGTTAGCACGACTTAATTAAATTAATTAATCTAATTTTAGTTGAATCTCTTTTGATTATTAAACCTCAAATGAATATATATATTTTACTACGACTAACTGTAAGTCCTTTTAAAATTGAAGTAAGAAAAAAATCATTTTTTTAAAGCTTTTGATTTGCAAAATACATAAGAACATGAATTTGCTGATCAATTTGAATAATTCCGCCATTAAGTCACCGTAATGTTCTTTAGGCTCCTGTCAAGATTCCGGAAATTTACCAGATAATTTATACTTGAGTGAAAGCGTATAACACACCCTGTGCAATCAATCCCAACTGATGATGAAACTAGTTCCACGTAGTCGTTTTTATGATATACATGAAACACGCGATGATTCATTTTGAATACATACCGGAATACCGGGGAAACCTGCTCCTTAAAAATGTCACACCGATGACTCATTGGCCCGAAGAACGAGATCTCAAACGATTACGCTGGTATATCTTATCGGGGGAAAGTTTCTCGCGTCGCCGCGATCGCATCGAATCCAATTTCCTGAAATTCTGACGCTGCGAGGGAACCATGAAAAATAACATCGACGAGCGCAATCAGTGGGATTTCCCGCAAATGTCTCACTGCCGTTCACGAAAAATAAATCGTATTTCGTCACATAAATAAGATACGAATTAATTAAAATTTATCATTTATTATATTAGTTAATATATCTATCACCTCTCTGTGTATACATAGATATCTGTGTATACATAGATATCTGTGTATACATATTAGGTGTTGGAATTAATTCGTAGCGTTTTACAAGTGATGGGAAGTACTTTCATTAATGTATTTTTTAATGCTCATGTGAAATAAATAACATTCTTTCATTAAAAAACGCTACGAATTAATTCCAACACCTAATAGATATCTGTGTATACATAGATATCTGTGTATACATAAATATCTGTGTATATATAGATATCTATATATACATAGGTATCTGTTCTTTTCCTTCAGGAAGGAAGAAAAGCAGAAAGATGAACTGGTACAAAAGTTCAGCCAAAAAGAACAGGCCTCTTATGTCACAATGTTAACTTTAGTAAATGTATACACTTACTAGTCAATGTATATATTTATTTCAATGTCAATGTCAATGTGTATATTTATGTATAATAAATGTATATGTGTACATTAACAGTAGACTATACATTAAGTGTATACATTTACTGAGTTAACACTTTGATTGTAACATATATACGTATATGTTTATATCAAACGAAATAATTTAACTGCTCTGCTTACATTTCCTATCCAATTCTTTTATGAACGTATATACACGGTAAAAACGAAAGATCAAAATGTTTGCTGAATACAGATCTCAAAATAATGTTATTGGATCATCAAAATAATTGTACTGGAAACTAAAAAATGACGAGCAAAAAATTTTAATATTCTAACAATCAGTTTCCAATAAAATTATTTTCAGATTTACATTCAGCAAAATTTTAGATCTTTTAGCAAAATCCGAAGCAAAATCATTCTTTTCGTACAATTAAAAAATAAAAGTAAATAAAATCAAAACTGATGAAGAGAAATAAAACGAAAATGTTATACAAAATCTTTAATTCGCAAAAATAACGTAACTTGCCCATATAATAATATGTTTGATTAAAATGATATGATTAAACGAATTTGCTAGTCGATTTGGAATTACAGTTATGTGTTTTATCGAATTTTTCCAATTTATTTTCAATTTCACAAGAAAAAATGAGTTTACTAAAATATCTAAAAAATTAAGCTAAATATAGATTTGAAAATAATTTTGTTAAACTATCAAAATAATTATGTAATAAGCTCAAATTAGAATATCAATTTTTCGCAGCATTACTTTTATCATGTTTAAGTTTCCATCAAAATTATTTTCAGATTTGCATCTAGCTAAAGTTTTGAATATTTTAGCAAAATAATTTTTCCTACGATTAATCTACTCGAAAATAATATATAATAATAATTAATATAATAAATAATAATATAATTTCTCTCTGCTGTATTTAAAATGCTATATATTTCTCATACAAAACGTTGACAATAAAAGGACGAAAACACAGCCCCATGACTTATGTTACGTCGCACTGTCATATCGCACATTTCACGTGCGGCGCCTTTTCGAAGTGACTGGCCGCTTTGTACTCGCGACGAAAGACCGTCAGTATATATGTATATCATAAAATATATACTGTAAGCAACTTTATCAGCAGCGGTGATATCTTCGATTGGCGCGTTACGAATGTCGGTTGTGTGCATTCGAGTTAGCGCTCCGTCAAGGAACTTTTTCGCGATCTTGCATCGCCTATCAATCGAGCCTCGCGTAGATTCATGTTACGATATAAGAGTTGAGATATTTTTGTACATTTAATCTGATATAAATGTAAGTTTAAATACAGTTCTATCGTGATAATATCTTTCACGTCAACGATTAGAATTACACTGAAAGCAAAAATAGTTGCAATTATTATAATTTGATTGTAATTTATAGTAATTTTCGTGTCAATTATATACTTTTTAAGAATAATAAATTAATACCGCTACAATAATTATTACTAATATCGTAGCGATGATAAAAATGCTCTTGATCAGAATTGTTTTACTATACAATTATAATCAAACACTTTTCTTTCAGTATTACACAAATAGAATATTTTGCTTGGATTTCTAAAAATTCAGTTAGATACAGATTTAAAAATAATATTGTTAGACTAAAATAATTATGTAGAGCGCTTAAACATTGATGACAATGTTGCAAAAAGTTTTAATGTTCAGCCATAAATTAAAGCGTCCTATATAATTATTTTAATGGTTCAAAAGTATTTTCAGATCCAGTTAAATTTTTAGCGCAAAATCATTCTTTCTGTATAATATCGCTGCATTATATTGGGTCATCTAAAAAGTATCCGCGGTTTTTTGTCACTAGATGTGTGTTGATGGTCATATATCTAGTGACAAAGTACCGCGGATACTTTTTAGATGACCCAATATATACTAAAAGAAAACCGTTTGGTATTCTTCTTTTTTTCGATATACTCGTTCTTTCCATATAATTAATTCGATGATATGAGTCGATATTTTAAAATGCAGCAACGTATCGACGGAACTCTAAATGTTTGTTGAACGTTAAATCATTGCGAAAATTAGCACACGGTTTTTTCATAGCAAAAGTAAGTACCGGCGTAAACCACCACGACTCGGTGTGGAACACCACCACGCTGGTCGTTGCTCTCGTGAACCCGTGAACTACGGTGGGATTTTTTTCCCGCCGTCATGTTCCCTTGACTTCTTCGCTCGAGCGTGCACACGAGCGCGTACATACGTAAACCGCGAAGCACGCGAAGACGAGGAATTATGCGAGAGCGCGAATCGATTGAGCGTCGAACCGGCGAAAGTCGCCGCGAACTTGACATCACGGTCAGGTCTGCTGCTGCTCCGGATGAAGGTTCACATGTCGCCGCTGTCATGCTGTCTGCGATGTCATTTTCGTTGCTGACGCGCAAAACATCCTTTGATCGCGTACTGCACTCAGACATGCAGTAAAAGGGACTTAAATTTTTTAAGAGAAAAGACAACGCGTCAATTTAATCTCACAATCAGTTTAAACTCTTAATAAAAATGTACGTATAGGATGTCCCACGATCTGTTACGCCTCGTAACGATACTAATTCTCTTATGTTTTCGAATCAATGTTGTGTTCAGTGTAGTTCAGTGAAAGTTGAAAGAAATGACCCTTGACTGCAATTTTTCAATATCTAATTATTTATAAATATCTACTATGTTTTAAATCAAAATTTGACTACAATTCATTTAAAATTAACTAATACCTATTTATATATATTGTATTAAGATAGATTAACTTTAATCTCTTTTTCTCGGTTTAATTTATTTATCTTTTTCGAATTCCAAGAATCAGAGAGAAAGATAAATGTTTAATAATATTATTTATAAATATATATCAAACGCTTTAAATCAAACCTTGATTCATTAAAAATTGACTATTTAACTTTTTCAAGTTTTAAGACTAAAGAATAAATTAAAGCTGAGATTATAATTAATCCACATATTAATAAAAATGGACACAAAGAATATAATTTTAAAAACAATTCTTAAATTCGTTGAAATTCCAGTAGCTAATCATATTTTTTTTATAAATATATATCACTTTAAATCAAATTTTTACTACAGTTTGCTCAAAACTAATTAAAGCTAGTTTTTACCAAAATAGATTAATTTTATAGAAAAGATAAAGAATAAACTAAACCGAGATTAAAGATAATCTACATTGATAAAAAAAGGACATATTCCGCTTTTTATTTGTTCTTCTGAAACTTCATTCGCGAAGACTCTTTTTTAATCGCTTAATATCTCCGGAACCATGGATTTCCTGAATTCAGTAGTAGGCAAAAACATCAGAAAAACATTCGTCGTAGCTCGCAACGAGATGAACGGCCACGATGAGAAACGCCCGCCTGTTCGATCAGTATTCCGAAAACGAACGAGAGGGAGGAGACGGAACTGTGAAGTGGTTGCTGCGAGTGTTCTCGTGGTCGACAGGCGAATCGAATCAACGCTGCATCGTTATTAGCTCCTTTAGTCCTTACGCTTTAATGCTTTACCATAATAGTACACAATACCTTTAGAATATTACTTCCTATTATGCATTTGGAAAATTAATTATCACAATACCGACAACTTACTGACTATAATTTTGTCAACACATTATAAAATATTATCGAATCGAAAAAATTAATGGATTATAAAAGCTAAAGTTAATTTTTCATTGCGCAGAACGAGAAAGAATATTAATTATCGCAGCAACTATAATTTAATAATTGTAAATTACAATAATTATAATTTTTATTTATAATATTTCAAAGTCTTTGCAAGATATTTCCGGAAACATTATTTCAATAAGAAAAATGTTTATTAGAAGGAAATATTAATGACAATCTTCAGCATTAAAATTCTTTCATTTTAATTATTATAAAAAAAGATACATTAATGACAATGTTTAGCGTTACAATTCTCTTGTTTGAATGATAAAAAAAAATTTTTAACATGACAAGTTTAGCGTTAAAAAAGTTTCCTCGTAGAAGTTATTTCGCGCTTCAAAGAGCATATTATCGATGCGTTTGTTATCAAAAAAAACAACGTTATATATTATTTTCAAAAGAGAGAGGGATGAAAGAATAAGAGAACAAGAGTGTATAGAAAGTACATGCAACGTTGCGGGATATATTATGATCGAGCAGTGCACCACCCAGTAGCCACCCACCCGTTCTGCACCCACCCGCTCCCGGAGGTCGACGACGTGCGTCTACGAGGAGGCGTCGCGACGGCGACGAGGAATTACGCGCGTTATCGCGTTCGTACCGGACACATTCGGGGCGGGGGCGACAGACATGCACCGAGAACAAGTACGGAGGGTTGCGGGGAGGGAAGGACAGGAGAGAAAGAAGCAGTGATCGGGGCACAAAGGCGGGGGGGAGAGAGAAGGGGGAGGAGGAGGAAGGGGTGAAGAAGAGGAGAGAAACTCACCCTGTGATGCGAAGTGCTTCGTGACCATGATGATGCTCTTCTCGCTAGTCCGAAATTCAGAACATCATATCCTCTTCCACGGCGCGCGGCGACGAACCCTCGACGAGCACGATTGAAGGGACAAGCAGATGGGGAGGGGGTCCAGCGGCGTATCCCGGCGGGCGATGCGAATACGAGGTAATCACCGCGCTACCCCCGCGAGGCGGACGCGAACGGCACCGGAAAAAGGATATCGCGACGGGGATTGTTTCGTTCTGTCAGGGAATCACATGTTTTCGGGTTTCGTTTAAGTTCACCGCGTCTTCTCGGGGAGGATCCTCGGGAGTCCTCGGACTCTCAGGTCCAGGAAAAGGATGACGGGCGCGCGCGACAAACGACGAGGGTGGAGGAGAGAGATTATCACCTTTCGCGCCCCGCCACTGCCACCATCAACACGCAAGCACACCACCCGCGCACACGTTTATACCGCACAACGAGCGACACGCGTGCCCGACAGTTGCTATCCAACTGACGCGGCCCACGATTCTGCGATCCCTCGATTCCCTCGCCGACCGCGCACCCTTCCCCTCGCGCTTCCGCTCCAAGTCCTACGACCTACTCCTGCGCGCCCCGCTCTGACTCGAAGGCTTCGGCTGGCGCTTCTCTGACAGTTCGTGGAGTCGGCGTTTTGGAGCGTTCAGCGTTCTCCGAATTGCAGGCACTGCGCGGGTGAAAACTACCATCAGCACCATCTGTGTGAATCGGAGCTCAACAGCTGATCAACTCAATCGGTAAGAAGGAAAATTACTTAGACAGCACAGAATGGTAAATATTTATTATTATTCTTTTTTTAAAATGTTATGTAAATATTTTATATATTTTTTTATATAAAGCTTTACTTGAAATATTATTAAAAAAATAACTTAAATATTTGCTATAATATTTATGAAAAATATAAATAAATATTTCTGTTAAGTATTTTTTTTTATTTGAAATATATATCTTTTATTAAGTATTTCCATAGCATTAACAATAAATATTTTATAACTTATATTTTATAATTCATCATAAATGTTTATGATCTATGTAATCTAAACTTACAAAATATTTAAATAAACTTTATAAATATTGTGTGCTGTCTGGGTACATATAAAAAATATGCCTTGTATCATTTTTCACTTTTAATAAATTTTGAATGTATATGTGTTAGATTAAAAATAAGAAACACACTCTTTAAATTCTTAGGAATAAAATCCCTCTAAAAAACGAAAATTAAATCAGTCCTGAAAAAGAATGTGTGTTTTTAATTGTATATCATGAATAATATTAAAGAATATTTTAATACAAATTTAAATATTTAAATTCAAATATAAAAATGTTTAAGATATTAAAAAATATTAATTATTAATTTTACAAAATTTTCATCGTTTTTAAAGGCATTTTTTGTTCAAAAATTATATTTTTCAAAATATACTTGCTATATGTTTCTTTTTTTTTTTTTTTTTTTGTAAAAAGAAGAGTTCAGAGAAAAGTTCAAATGATGGCCTTTTTCCTAGAAATTTACCGTCGCAGAAGAACGACGTTAAATTTGTCTTACATTAGACACATACGAAGACCCACCGGAAGAACATCCGGTACGTTTAAAATATTCTGTACATGTATATTAAATACTGTTGATGAATATATCAGTTTTGTTTTAGAATAATATTACGCCATTCATATTAAAAGTATGATAGTTTATGAACAAAATAAATGAAAAAAATTAATTCTTGCACATAATATTTTTACCCAGACAGCATAGAATATTTATGATAAACATTTATTAATATTTATTTTTTTAAATGGTATATAGATGTATCATATATATTTTATATAAAGCTTTATTCGAAATATTATTAAAATATAGACTAAATATTTTATGTAATATTTTATGTAATATGACAAATATAAATAAACATTTCTTAATAAGTATGTTTTACTTGAATTATAATAACTCATTAAGTATTTTCATAGCATTTATTATAATATTTACAATAAATATTTATGATCTGTGCAATCTAAGATCACAAAAATATTTACAAAATATTTAAAATAAATCTCATAAATATTTATAAATATTTTATAAATATTTTATAAATATTGTGTACTGTCTGAGTAGTTATTCTCAAAAACGAAAAAGTTTTTTTCTAAGAAAAGAATTTTAAATACATTTTTTTGAAATATATATATAATTTTTTACAGTCATATTATTAATTCAAAAATATATGTATAAGTCCAGAATATACGAAGAAAAAATTATTGTACGATAATTGAAAGATGGCGACTTTAATTTTTTTTCTGCGACAAATAAACAAGTTCTTTTGGAATTATATCTGTATTCTCTAACTTTCGAGCGTCTTTATTAGGCACTACTTTGTTGCGATTCATCTGACTCCTTTTCGCACACGTGTCTACATTACCATAAACGATATTATGCGGTCAATGGCAGAGGACCGAAGGACCGATCATCATTATCTCGTGACCGTATTTAGTCTTCCGGAAGTGTTCTGCGCTTAAACGAATCCGCAACTTATGCGATTCAAACGCAGTTACATCAATTCATTCATTTGGTTAAAAATCGCTATGTATGAACACATATTTATTATAGTTCTCTAAGGTTCACGCAATTTTTGTCTTTTGGTTAAGATAAATTTAACACTGTACACAGAAAAATACATGTTGTTCGCAATATATTGTTTACGCATAAAATATCCAGCCTTGACTTTCATGCTCCTAACTTATTTTATTATTGAAGAAAATATTCTTTAAAATAAAGTCAATTTCAAATAAAGACAAACGGAGACTGTTTCTTAAAAGAAAGAAAATAAATTGAGTCACCACTTTCTTGGCAATGGAACGATATATTTTTGTGTGTAGAAATATCAAGCGGTCATTACTGATAGTTTCTGTTTTCTCGATCAATATATATTTTCTATATAAAAGATAAGATAGAGATTCTGTAATTGTTTATATATAATTTATCAATAATTATATATCCCCCCTATATATTGAGAAGTAAATTTTGTTTTTTTGTCACTTTCTTTATTTTCATAGTAATTTATTAGTTTTCAAGTATTAAAAGATAAATATTTATATTTTTTATCCAGATAAATGTTTTCTTAAAGATAAATGAATTCTTCAGATAAATGTTTTCTTATAAATTTTTTATAAAGGATTGATCCTAGATGAATTTCCTATTAGATGAATTTTGAAAATTTAAAACAATGACCTTGACTCCGATCGACTTAAAACATTAATAAATTATAAAGCAAACTCCTATTTCATCCTAAGACTATAAAGAATTAAGTTTTTTGCTTTATTTTCATGGCAATTTATACAGCTTATAATAACTCAATACTTTAAAGAGATTCAATTTTTCTGCTCTAACATTCACATTGCAACTTTTTATTTAGATCAAAGCCAGCAGGTAGATAGTTGCGGTGCTCGCTTTGTCGACTTCCCTAAGGCTTGGCAACAAGACGATGACGCGAATTCTCGTCGCGACCGCCGTTATGCGCTTGAAAAACCGCAAAGCGATTCGATTCGGTGATCGCTGGCGTGGGTGGTGCGGCTTGGCCTTCTCCGCTTGTGCTTGTGCTTGTGCTAACGACCGCCGATGACGTCATCCTGTCGTAAATGCGCAAAGATGTCTCAAGGAAAATCGTGGATCTTTTGAGGAACGTACCCGATCCACGGCAGGTTTTTTTATTTATACCTTCCTTAGGGCAATCACTATGGGAATTCTGATATATTGATAAATATGCTGATATCAGTATCGAACTTAACGTTTTATCTGATAGGTATACTAATACCAATATTGGATTCAAGGTTTTATCGAGATGTATCTAGAGTGACCATATTACTTTCTTTAATTATATCTAAAGAATAAGTAGAGAACTGATTGAATTGGATATACTTTGAGAAAAAAGTCAAAATATTCAGAAGCAAATGTTATTTGTGACTTGTGATACTCGTTTTATTAATTGTAAAAAAAAATAGATGTTTATCTATTCTATTCTTTTTATAAAAATAAAAGGTGGTTTATTTACTAGGAATAAAATTTTATTTTGCCATATTTAAATAAGGATTTATTTCTGTGAAATAAACATTATCTATGTCTCTCCTACAAATTTTTAGGCATTTTTTTTTCAGTGTAATAATAGAAGTTATCGATACATTCATAAATTTCCAAAAAGAAACAAAATTAAGATATACATATTATCTCCCACTTTTTTATTTTTATAGAGTAAAAAACATTTTGTGTTTGTGTTTAAATCAATTTAAATCTTGTTAAAATTTTCGTATTCAATTTTTAATATATCTGAGTGTCATTTTAACATAATGTAATTATTATTTGGATATTTTGCGTTAAATAGATATTTAATATTTCTTAGTATTTTAAAATAACACAATTTATAAGTAAGTGAAAAATGTTAACAAGGACTTAAGTGGACCGTTTCTAATCAAACATAAAATGCTTTTTATTGTGCATGTATTGCCATGTATTGCTTTTCCTTGACATACTGCCGCCATTTTAATGAATTTCTCTTTATTTCAATATTAATTTGAATCATCTACAGCTCACCTTCGATGATGCTCGGTAATTTGCGAAAGAACTTCACAGAGAGAATGGCAAACTGCACCACGTGATCCGTCTCCTCTGATTGGGTACGGACATCAAAGCTCCATAGGCATGAAAGAGATTGGAGAAATCTAGTCACATGATTGGACAACTGATTGGACATGGGCATTCACGTGATGCAATTTGCCACTCTCTCCCTCTCTACTGTGTCGAGGTGCGCAGGAATCACGCATGCGTGCGCGTCCTCGTTCGACTCGCTCACTCCGCTTGCTCCGCCTCCGCAGTCTGCTCGCGGCTCGCGGCTCGGTCTGACGTAGTCGGGTAGAGTGAGAGCAGTCGTAGGTCGCAGTCGCTCGCGGTCGTTCGTGAGTCACGAGTGAGTAGGAAGAGGATCGACGATGTCGCTGCTGCCGGGTGCGCTCGAGGCAGTCAAGGCTCGACGAGGACGCCAGCGTCTTCCATAGGCCACGCTACGTTACGCTACGTAGCAACGTCGCGACGCCACGCGCTACTTAGCGCGTCGAAAGACCACCTTCACGTCTCCGTCGCAGCGGAGAAACGACGGTGGCGTTGATCACATCTCGCGTTCCTTCGTCTCGAGCCCGATGCGCTCCATTCCGCGAGACCATGGCATCAGTGAAGGTGGCCGTGAGGGTTCGACCCTTCAACAAGAGGTGCGTGTGTGTCGTGCAACTGGTGACCGGAAGAACCTCGCCTTACGTCTCGTCTTACGACGAGTAAAATCAACGAGTCGCTTATGCATCAATTATTATGACTTTAGTATCGTCATCGTGTTTGCTTCTTACAGTCGCACTTCTCCATAATTACGACGCTAGAATGTCCGTCTGCGGTGCTGTGCGTGATTGCGACAAAATCCCGTTTTCTCTCTCTCTCTCTCTTTCTCTCTCTCGCTCTCTCTCTCTTAGGTTCGTTGCCAGTCCGTATTGTTCTGAATTCAGCTGGACACACGTCGGTGTGTCCAGGTACGTGCGAGATGTATCGCGCGCAAATTTACCTGAGAGATTTACGCGAACTTAATGATACGCTGATCGATCAAAGCCTTAGTACAAATCCCGCCCTTACCAATCAATTTAATGTTGGCCAATTTAATATTCGACAATTTCTTATTCAATTTGATGCTGGCGAATTTAATACTTAAAATAAATAATTTCTTATTCAATTTGATGCAAATTTAATACTTAAAATAATTATTCAATTTAATACCGGAAATTATATTTATTTTGGACCAAAATACTAGTTTTCAATACTTTAATATTCAAAATAAATAATTTCCAGTATTTTTTAAATTGAATAAGAAATTATTTCGAATGTTAAAAACACTGTCGTTCTGTGTTTTTAATACTCAAAATAAATAATTTGTAGTATTAAATTATTTATTTATTTTGAGTAAAAAAATCACTAAACAGTATTTTTAATACAAAATAAGCAATTAATCCTTGCCTTCAGTGTTCAATTTCTATAAGGTCAAACAATACGTTAAATTACGTCACATATATTTGAATGACGACACTGAGGCGCATCCAATGCGCACCGTTGCACCATCCTCGAAATATTCAAAAAATATTCCAGTTTCTCCTGGATATATCCTAGATTTCCCTGCTATTCGTATTGCTGCCAGTCAATATTATTACGTAATTATTTTGCGGTCAATAGCATCTCGTAGATGATGTTTCTTCATACTACAGCATTATTGATCATCGACATGGACATTAATCGTCGCTGGAATCATTGACGCAATGTTATTGAATACAAAGGATGATGCATGCGCGCGATGAATACCGTTGAAATCATTGGAGAACGGATTCGTCATCGTTAGAACGATTCAATCCTCCCCGCACATTCTGTGCTGCAGAAAATCAAACACAAAAAGAGTAAAGACTAATGATTCACTTCCGGTTGAATAAATTTTTACTTTATTATTTAAATTTGTATTCTATCTTGTTCATCTTACAAATTCATCTCTCGGATACTTACTATATGTAAATATCTTTATTTACGAGGAGGTATCCTCATCGATTTTATCTTAATTTTTTTATTTATATTGATCCTTCGTTGCCATTTTAATTCAGTCATTTAAGTAAAGATTGGAGGAGCAAATCTTGAACCATCATACACTTCAAATCACACTTTTAAATTTTAGAAAACATTTTGTTTGATGAGATGTCTCAATTAATAGTCTTAATTAATATAAGTTATTAAAAAAAAGCTCTTTTACTTCAAAAAAGAATACGCTGTATATTTTTTGTTCGCAAATTTGCTGTTTTTTATGCTGGCGCGAGAACTTGATCAATACGTTGAGTATTAATTCCATTTTCTTTATAAAGAGCAGATAATATAGTAATATACATTTAATATTTAATGATAATTATATTTAATGATAATAAAATACCTTTAGAGAATTATATTAATAATATTAGATGATTTTTTTTTTTTAATGAGGATTTCGGAGCAATATCCTCTTTGAAACGACGAATTTAATTATTTTATCGCTTGCAAAGTAAAAAGATTTGAGAAGTGACAGGAACTCCAATTCAAAGCCGTCGTTGTCGAACGTTATTGACAACATATGACACAATTGTGTCATCGCGGTATTGACTGGTGTGCATTACGGTTGCGCGCGTCTCGTTGATTTCCGAATTCGGTCTTCGTCTATCGAATGTCTATCGTAACGGGAGAGGTCGATGCCAGGATAACTACGTGTTTGTTGCTTTCCAGAGAGGTAGCGATGAACGAGAAGCTGATCGTACAGATGAACGGCAAGAAGACGCGGATCTTCAACACCAAGGTAAGCCATTTCTCGTAGCGCGTCACTGCCATCCGCCCTTGTCGAAATATATGGAGTCATGTTTGCTTTTTATCATCAAGTCTCATGCGTCGCCTTTAAATAGTTGCTCTTTAAAATTTTTAGAATGAATCTCACTCTTAAAGATTGAAAACTGAGCTACTCTCTTTCAAGACTAAGCTCAATTTTCACTCTTCAGAGATTTCATCCCAAAAAATTTATTGAGAGTTGATTATCGTAACACTACAAAAGATTTGTAAGCTGCAGTTACAAAGGATTCGAAAGTTGTTGCTGTTTCCAGCTAAAGCAAAAATCATAAAACTATTCTCGAGGATTACTTGTTTTATTCATAAAACTGAGACTTACGTCACTATAATATAACGATTTTTTTAAACGGTAATGGTAGAAAATACAGTGCGCAGTGGACAATACATTATCTCGTTTGTAAAATTGTTATGTCTATTTTCTTCATAGCTCTGTGACGGAATTTGCAGAATAAATGGCGTTTCGTATAATTCAATTCTTTTCGATCAATATGATTTTGAAGCTCTAGAAATAACAGAAATAATATTTTAACGTGTCACAATTTTAAGGAATTTAACATTAAAGCTTTCTTTTTAGGAGACACAATCGTTCTGCCCTTCTTAGCATTTAATGAATAGTAAAGATAGAATGACATTTAGGTCGACTATGTCTCCTAAAAGAAAAACAGTCCTCATAAATTTGTCCTTAATTTGTAATTAATTTGTCCTGTTCTTTCTTTTTTAAATACAATTTTGAAGCCTCATAAAAACATTTTTTATCGCATCACAATTTTAAGTAATTTGAAATTAAGTCTTTCAAATTTCTTAAAACTCAAATATTTTTCAGTTTAAAATCATATCGAGAAAAAACAAGTGATAATTATTTTCTTTGAATTTTTTCAACTGCATAATAATAATTATATAATAATAATTCAATCGAGAATTCAATCTAGTTGGATTTCATTATGGTTGTTGTTATTGTTAATCAGCAGCTGATCCGAGCAGCTAGCTGCACAAAAGCGACGGTAAATTCCAAGTATGATTATCAATCGAGGTCAACTGCTCTCGCACGGACGATTTTCACGTGCAAATTGCCTGGTTTCGGAGCCGGTTTCGATCTTGTTTCACAAGAATGCGAATTTGATCAATCGCTACGTAAGATGTTCCGGAGGAGACAAAAAGCAGTGCATACATAAAGAATTGGGATATTTCGAAAAATCTAAAAATTAATTGTTAATACAGTGAGAAAAAGATTTCTAATATATTTGTGACTATAATTAAATGTTACTGTAATTAGGATTATTACTACTATAATGTCAATAATAATAGCTGTACATATAATTCTATTAACAAATATATACATATAGTTGATATCGAAAATGACTACAAATTATAATTATTATCACCATAAAAATGACTGCAATGTATGTTATAATTTAACTATAATTTATAGCCGTTTTCAGTGTCACCTATAAATATAGGATTTTTGTTAATAGAATTATAAGTACAGTTATTATTACTTATTATTACTTATAATAGTAATAACCATAATTACGGTAATATGTTATCATTACAGTAATTATAGTCATAAGTACAAAAACTTTTCTCTCAGTGCAGTGCTTGTCTTTTTTTTATTTTTCTTGTTAGTGAGATATTATTTATTGGTCTTTTACATTTATTCTATGTTGGTAAAAACTTCAAGGAACTTTACACAACATTTCTTTCTCTTCTTGTTTGATATTTTGTTGAACTTTGTTGCATAATACAAGCCTCGAATTTTGATGATTGTGACCTTCTAGATTTGTTCTTGTCAAACTTAACGAGCGAAAATTAACAATTGAAACAATGCTTGAATAATAATCTGTTTTAAATGAAGAACTCTACCTTCTTTATGTTCTATTAAATAACGATAGAATTATCCATTATTCAGTTTAAAACAGATTTTACTTTAATAAACATATCAGGCTTGATATATAAAGTTTTAAATCGAGATACTATTGATGTTTATTTACATTATTGAATGTATATTACTGCTGGTTATAGATAGTCGCTCAAGTTATAGATAATCGTTGGTCAGAATGCGTAGGCGGATGTCAACATATCTTCGATGCTAAAAGTGGTTGTTGTTGCATATTTGCGTTTTGGCTGTATATTCATAAAGAACTGAAGGTCTTATTTATGATGTAAGCCGTGATTACATCACGAGTCCGTTGTCATATATCCATTCTAAAGCGCCGGTAAAGTAAAGTTAAGCGGTGGGTGGCTCGTATAAGTTCGACGTCTCGCGTTACGATCAATTTTCGCTTGATAATAGATTGCGACTACAAGAAAGTTTTGATGCCACATTTTCAATAATTTTACATTAATTAATTTGAAAATATCAGGAGAATATTCTGCAAATAGCATCAACTTTTTAAATAAAATTTCTAATCAGACGTTTGTTATTTAAAATAGAGAAAATTTTTACAGAATGGATTAGTTCTATTGATATGTAGTAATATTCTTGGTATGTACAGTAGTTTGAGCATGTAACAACACACTTCGTGGTACCGCAAAGTACCGAGAAGTAATGGCCTTAAATAAACTTTCTAAAGAATTTCTAAACCGGAAGCCGAGATGTAGATGATCTGCTCTTTTGTGCTACGATTGGTCGATGCTTCGTAAAGTTTAGTGTCATAATTTCTACCTGAATAACTTTTATGAATTTCTAAGCCATAATTATTAATTGGACCTTTGACCGACAAATCCAGCTTATCAAAATGAAAGCTTGGTGCGCATCGTGTTTACATGTTTCTTTCAAGTAAATCATTTTGATAAAGTTTCGAGAATTATTTCAACTGGAAAATATCACAGATAATAATTAAAAAAGAGCGTGAAGAAAATGATTTTTTGTAATAAATAAATTTAGAAGATTGTTCAATTTTCTCTGACAATAAGAATCTCAATTTGTTTTCAAATTGTTTATTTTACAATGCTTTGCGAGAGAAACAATATTTGAAAAATGAGTGAAAAACAATGAATGAAAAATTGATTTTTGCAAAAATAGACCTTACTTAACAAAACAGAAAGTATCTTGATCGTATATCTATTTGTAATTGTCTGTGTGAATCTCCCAGTTGAAAAGTAACAAGGCATGCGTTGAGGAGAAAGTGCGAAAATCGCGGTTGGACCGCAGCAACCAGCAACTCGTTATTCGACGATTGCGGCTACGCAATCGAATGCAATTGCCGCAGCCGCGCAGCGTTGTATAATCTATGTTTTATCCGCATTCAATTAAACCTTATCCGGATCTCTCTTTCCAATCAAAAGAAAAGGCCAATCCCGTAGAGTGATCTCCCGGCAAAAAAACGTCTCTGGCGAGCACGAGTTAAGTGAAGTCTTGTCCAAAGGTGCAAAACGTACTTATGTAGATTAACTTTAATCTCAGTTCAACTCAACTTACCCTTCATTTTTTTCTAAAAACTTTTTCTGAAAAAAAAGATGAAGAGTCAGTTGAACCGAGATTAAAATTAAATACATTGATGGAAAGAGCAAGAATTAAAGTGAATATAAACTATAAACTATGTTCACATAATTGTCTATTATTATATTTAAAAATAATATTATCCATATATTTTACTACTATATTTACTACTATTATTACATTTTTATAGCACGTTGATATTTCTTGGTAAAAAAATACCAACTCGCAAAGATTGAGATAAGATTAATCAGTTTTAAAAAGTTAAGTTGATTGAGCTGTCAAACTGCTCGTAAAGTTATTGTTGTTTTAATACAATACAATCAGTTTCTGATAAAATATTTTTTTTTAATTATTTTTCACTGTATTTCGGAAAATTTAGAAACAAAATTTGGAAATTTAAATTTGGAAACACCCCGGGAAGCTCTAAGCAGACTGAAATTTATTAAGAATAGATTAATGAGCGACTTTGAACTTCGCTTCGACTATGTGCTGTGACGGAGTTTAAAAATTTTCGCGAACATGTTCGCATGCGAATATGTAAATTAATATATTGCCTCCTAACCGCTAGCATGTTTGTAGACTCGATATAAACTGTATGCAAAATCGAAAGCGAGATTGACTTCAAAATCATTCTTATTTTTTTTAATTACCTCCCATTCGCTTTCTTGCATAATGCAGTACGATGTTCTCAGCGATGTTTTATCAGTTACATAGAATCCAACATGAAGAATGCATATTTTATATAATTATCGCATATAGCAATATCACGTAAATACACATGAGTCAAACGTCAGTCACATTTAGATAGTCAAGTAGCTTTCCGAAAACAAAGAAAATACCAAAAAAAAAATTTGGTTTAAAAAAATTTTTAATTTCAAAAAGTAAGAAATATATATATCTTCTGTTTGGAAAACCTGGAAAATCTGAAATTCTTAGAAAACTTTACTGTTTCGAGAAATCAAATATTTATCGGAAAATGTTTCCAATAAATATCTGATTTTGAAATGACCTTTTTAAAGATTTTATTTTTATTTCGCAAGAAATACCAACGTGCTATAAAAATATAATAATAGTAGTAAATAATAGTAGTAGTAAAATATATGGATAAGATGATTTTTAAATATAATAATAGACAATTATATAAACATAGTTCATAGTTTATATTTACTTTTCACCTTTATAAGTTCTATTATCCATTCATCCGCATAGATCGGACTTGGCTAATGATAATTGAACTTTAACACTAACAATGATGATAAAGCAAAAACTACATTGAAAGAACGATTGCTATTTACTGTTTACAGACACCGGATAGCTGCAGAGATATCGACCGTGGGAAGTACAAAGACTTCACGTTCGATCATTCCTACTGGTCCTTCGATTCAAACGACGAAAACTATGCGTCCCAGGAAGAGGTTCATATCAATATTTTCTTTCATGGCAGAATGAAACGAAGACTAAAGTAAAAATTATTCTTGAGATTTCGCGATCGATGACGAAGCTGTCGACCTTGAAAAGAGTGAAACGTTCACGATAACACTACCGTGTAAGACGAAACCGAAGTCGTTTTATGTTCGCAGAGTTATAATTAGCTTAATGACAAACCTATATTGAATTAGAGACGGAAATAAATTTAACGAAAGAGCTTGAGAACGAAAAGGCGAAAGTGTGTCGAGCGCGGTAACAATTGTAGCAATAATTGATCTTTCTCTAATGATATAATCAACAACTGTCTATTGTAATGTTGTGACAGGAGCTTTAGGGCCGATTAATGTTTCCAACAAACATTTGTAATGAATGAAAGAGGGCTGTCAAAGCATAATCAAACAGAATAATCTTTATTAAGCAGAACACAATACAGGATCATCGTTATAGTATAATCGTTAGAGTCAACGTTATTGTGATAATTAGATATCATTATGTAAAACGCGTAGCACGTTCCGTCGAGGGATAACAGTGAGACTAATAAAATTCGCTTCGCTTCCGCTATCCAATCGTCTTTTCTCCAGGTTTTCTACGATCTTGGTACGGACGTAATAGAAAGTGCCTTCGAGGGCTACAATGCCTGCGTTTTTGCCTATGGCCAGACAGGATCCGGGAAGACCTTCACGATGATGGGCACGCCGGTAATGCAATAATCTAATTTTTCACAAAGACACCTTTTTCACAGTCTCATTTTTTATAGATGGAAAAAAGATTTTTGTGTCGATATATTTCTTCCGAATATACAATAATTTTAGCAAAAAGATGAGAGAAAGAAAAATGAATAAACGAGAGGAATGAAATTTCCATTTGCTATGGAATATGAAATTGTTGCATGATCGAGTAGATATAATTATTAATTAAGCAACATAAAACCAGCTTTTTTGAGAAACATAATAAATAAAATCTCTGATGTCATTTTATAAAAAATTACTGAATTATTAATTATTAGTTTTCTTCAATTTCGGCCAAATCAATATATTTTGCAATAATATATAAAATAAAAATTCCATAATTAATCAAACTTTTTCCACCTTCTTTTTTGTTTTTAAAATTTATTATGTGCGATTGTTATCATAGGAATCTCAGGGATTGATACCACGAATTTGCAAGACGCTTTTCGCTAGAATGGCAGCTGGAAAGGAAAGCGGGGCGTCGTACAGAACGGAAGTATCATTCCTAGAAATCTATAACGAAAGAGTAAGAGATCTACTTAGACTGGACCAAAGCCAATCCCATTCACTGAGGGTACGAGAACATCCCACGGGAGGGCCTTATGTTCAAGATCTATCGTGTCATCTCGTCTACGATTATTCGGACATTCAGGTAAAGCTAATTACACACTTAGCGAATGAATTTCTAAGAAAATTATTAATATTTTTGGTAAACAAAAATTTATAATTAATTCAATAGGGGATCAATAGATCCATTGTCAACTTCGAAAGATTAATAGTAAGTCCTATCGCGCTATCTGTTTATTGTAGATATTATTTTGAAATTAATATTATTTTGAAAACAACAGGACAAATACATATTATTTTATCACACATATAATTTCTTTTATCGCATTATTTGTAAAATAATTTTTAGCATTGCTTTTTAGTATAAATAAAAATATTTTAAAATAAAAGATATATATATATAAGATAAATATTGTTTTAAGATAAATATACAATAATAAATAATGAACGTAATACTATATCAATATTTCTTTTAGTCACAATATTAATAAAAGAATTATTTTTGTTTTAGGAATGTATGGTGAGAGGTAATACGCACAGAACCACAGCCAGCACAAAGATGAACGACGTGAGTAGTAGGAGTCACGCGATTTTTACGATAACTTTCGTACAAGCCGGCCTCTCGGAAGGCAACATGCCGTCGGAGACTGTTTCCAAGGTGCACCTTGTCGACTTGGCCGGAAGGTAGACTCGAAAAGAAAGAAAGCATCACAAGTCGAGTTATTTTTTCGTCCGTTCGCGAAAATAAAAGAAACAAAGTAACATAAACATCATGATAAGTTACACAGTTTCCTAAAAAAATGTTATCTGCCTTTTCAGTGAACGTGCGAATGCGACCGGAGCGACGGGTCAACGACTCAAGGAAGGCGCGCACATCAACAAGTCGTTGGTAACTTTAGGCACTGTGATATCCACGCTCTCTGAGCTCAGTTCTGCCAGCGGTGATGCGTTTGCTACAAAACGAAATACGTTTATCCCTTATCGCGACAGCGTGCTCACGTGGTTGCTAAAAGATTCCCTGGGCGGCAATTCCAAGACTATCATGATAGCGACTATCAGTCCGGCGGAATGCAATTACAACGACACTCTTAGCACTCTTAGATACGCCAATCGTGCGAAGAACATTATTAATAAGCCGACTATCAACGAAGACGCAAACGTGAAACTCATCAGAGAACTCAGAGCGGAAATAGAAAAATTGAAGTCTCTCATCGACAAAAATATGGTAAGTATCACGCGTTTTTCCCATATTCTTTCTCATTGCCGTTTTAGAAAAAGTATATATTTATTTGTTAATTGTAGAGCGTGGAAAAACCGCCGCAAGTGCTGTTGGCTCAAATCCAAGAGAAACAAGAACAAGAAAAGGTATTAACCGAGGAATGGACCGAAAAGTGGCGAGAAACGCAACAGATTCTGCAAGAACAAAAAGCGCTAGGATTAAGAAAGAGTGGGGTCGGTGTCGTTCTTGACTCGGAAATGCCGCATTTAGTCGGTATCGACGACGATTTGCTCAGTACTGGCGTTACATTGTATCACCTAAAAGAGGGAAAAACACTAGTCGGCACGGAGGAAGCTCCCGTTGTCCAGGTAACAATATAAATATAATAAAATTCTTAGATACATAAGATTACATACATAGAGAAAATAGAAATTATATATAAGCAAGATGTGTAAACTGTTTGTTTTTTTTAGCTGAACTTTTTGCACGATTTATCTCTCCTCTTTTTTTTCTGTTAAAAAAAAATAAAAGATGAATGATACAAAAAGTTCATCTAAAAAAAAACAGGCCGTATTAATTGATTTAAATAAAAGCCTAAGCTTCAAGAGACTGCATTATTTTTATATATCAATTAATAAAAAAAATGATTTAAAATACTCGTTATATTATAAACAGGATATTGTATTGACCGGTGCGGATGTGGAACCAGAACATTGCGTGGTCGAGTTGGATAGTGGCGTGGCGACGCTGCATCCGCTCTCATCTCACTGCTGGATCAATACTGCCCAAGTGGACAAACCGACAAGATTATCGCAAGGATGTATCATACTTTTGGGTAGGAACAACATGTTCCGGTACAACGATCCGGCTGAGGCAGCGAAGCTTCGGAAGGAGGGTGGATCTGGTAACGGCAACCTGCAATCAACGGTTGTCAATCTGTCGAGGTTGTCGCTCTTAAGTTGGAGCGTCTCCGATCTGCACGCATCCTGTTCTAGCGACAATCTCTTGAACTCGAGCGAGGACCTCAGAGCGGTCGAGGAGTTGGAACAACAAAAAGCCGCTCTTCTGAAAGAAAAGGAAGACTTTAAAGTAAATGAAATATTCTAGATAGGACATTTCTCGTTGAACCGAATTTTGACTAACGATATATTTTTCGTAGAGAGAACAAGAAGAACGCGAGGAAAGATGGGCTGCTAGAAGGGAAGCGCTAGAAGGAGCCCAACGTGAATTAGAACGCGAGTGGGGAGCACAATGGAAAGAATGGGCGGATGCGATTGCGGTCCTGGAGTCGCGTCAACGCGAGCTACGCGCGAGACGGCATATCCTGGAGCAAGAACGGCGGGACGAAATGACGCAAGTAAGTGACACGGACGCGCCTCCGTCTCCGGAATTGAATGTAATCTCGATTAAGTACCAATTCTACCTCGTCCTTGTCGCTATCGGTGTCCTTATTTGCTTGTCTGGCAACATCATCATCTACTCGCACGTTTGTCCGTTAAATATGTGATAGTCCGGTACGTCGTAAAATTTCGCTCTTCACGCGTCACTGCGAGATGCCGCGAATCGTGGACGAACATCTGCGAGTGTCCCGACTGCAAACAACTGTTTGCGAAACAACATTTCAATCATTCGACCAAAATTTTTATGATTAAGATACACAGTACTGTCTATCGATATCTAGATCCAGATCTATCAGTATGTGTATTTCTCTATAGCAAGCTTTCTAGTACTTTTTAGCAAGAGATATAGTGTAATACAGTAATCATTTCATTTTTGTTTAACATTAGCAAACAACAAGAATGTAATGATTTACTGCATCATTTGTATCATTTGTATTTCTTGCTAGAAAGCACTCTTCGTTGTCGATGAGATTTGCGTTCGCTATCCATGAGATTGTCTTAATTCCTCTGCCGGCCTCAAGAATATCTTCAAATATATTGCGTATACTTAACATTAATATTTATAAATGGTTTATGTTAACAAATTGCGTTAATGTATATGAGTAAGCTACTGATCGTGAAAAGGTGCTAGTGCTGAAGAGATATTGCCGGACAGATGGCATTCCTTGGAATGTTATATATTTAAGTATCTAGTAAGAATGTTAAGAGTGAAGTATGTACATATCTTGGGCTTGTTTGTATAGAGATACGTCTATGGGTTTGTTATGCGAGATATAAAGATACAGAGGCACTAATTATTGTTATACTGATATATATATATATATATTATTGTTGTTTAATAAATTTTTCATACAAAAATTGGCGTTTAATCCTCCACAAAGTATTTGCACGCACTCTCACTGTTTTTTATCTCTGTTTCTCACAATAATTTTTAAGAATATGCATTCGATCGATTTAACACTCCCGATTAACAAACCCAATTTTTTCATTAACTCATTGTCGCCGCACCTCGGGATCCGTCTGCATGATGCACCATTCCGAGTATTGATTATTGAATAGAATGAAGAAAACTTTATTATTTTTTTGAGGCAATGCATCCGCGAGAATATATCCGCTATTTGTTCATTCTGTTTATTTTGTGAGTTGTTTATTCATATTTACATTTATTTGTTAAAGGCGTGCACAAGGATTAAGTTTAGATACTTGCGTTAATATTTATGCTATCATTGGAAATATTTTATTCTATTACTGTCAAATAACATTTAATTAAAAGACATTTTTGTACATTCTGAAAAAAAAAGCATAAACATTATTATTTCCATTTTATTCATTTTTAGGCGCTATCTCGTCATTCTGATATTTCGTAATTATAAATATATTTAGTCTTTCGTTTATACGCAACATGTATCATGGCAAATTATTAATATTTAATTTTGAATCATCTTTTGTTGATTATATCTTTTGTTAACGCATCGGTGTGTGTGTGTGTGGTACCAGGTAGAAAGTATATGTAGGGAAGTCGCCTATCTGCGCACATTATTGCAGTCCAAGCATCGACAATTGCAAGAGCTCGTCAACAATCAGGGACGTGCACAAACTTACCAGCAACGGTGGGAAAAGGTAAGGAATATTATAAGGAATCTTCGCGAGGAATCCGTATCTGTAATACGCACACATATTGCAAATGACGCGATGCATACTCACACTATTTATATTCATATAACTTGATTTACGCAGACAATATAACATCTCTCTTGACAGTAATTCTTTATAATGTGCAATAAAACAACGGAATGTGAAGTATTCCGATTTCTAGATCTTGTATGAATGTAAAAGGTCGGACGTCTTACTTTATAGTAGTTTTAGTACAATTTTGTAGAGAGTGAGTGAAGCGGAATGTACATTTCAGACGGACAATGGTGCCGGTAGTGATGACAGTCTGCCCGAATCTTGGTCTAGTCTCAACGATGAAAAGTGCATCGAGAGTGTCAGAGAATTAGTGAATCATCACGTAAGTGAAGTTAAGTTAATTAAGGCTCTTGTTCACTCTACTATCTCAGATTATGAAGCCAGAAATGAGAAAATATATAATAAAAAAGTTTTTATAAAATATATTAGTATGAAAATGTTTTAATAAAACACAATCGATAGAATCAACTTGTAAAATGGCATTTAGCAGAGAAAGTAGCTTTGCAACTGTTGTAAAATTCTTCAAGATCATTGGTTTATACATTTAGATCCAGAAACCAAAAACAACAATCAATTGTATTGAAGAATTTTACAACAGTTGCAAAGCTGCTTTCTTTGCTGAACCAGTCAATATTAAAAATTTTTTTTGTTTCGTTAATTAATAAATAATTATGAGTGCTTTCCATTTGTTAACGCAAGTCTTTCTATCTTTGTTTACTCACTGGAATGATACAAAGATAGAACGATGTTTGTATCGACTTCTGGACTAATAGAGAATGGAGAACGCCATATATATCCATGATGTATTCTTACATTACATCATGCATATATCTGGAAATGAATTATGCATAAGCAAAAACGAAATGAGTTCATAGCTATGGTAAACTATTAAATTAATAATAAATAGCAATATAAATATGATTTAATTTCTTCCCGAAATAGTTTAGAGATATTTTATCAATTATAAATTATTTTATTGAAAAATATATTTCTATTTAAATATAATTTGCGAGAAATTTTATCGTGTTTATTCGCTTCTGACATCACACAATCTGAGATAGTGAGTGGCAAATGAATAGGAGCCTTAAGCGTTTCTCTTCAATCTTGTTTGACTACTTTCTTTTAAAAATATGTGATTTTCTTAAATAGAAAAAAGAGCTAGTCGCTTTAGAAAACGAGTTGCAGAGCAAGGTCAAATCTTTAAATGAACATCAGAGTAAAGTGGATAAGATGGAGGAGGAACTGATGGAGATCGCGAAGAAGCAGAAGCAAATATTCAAGGCAGAAGTATGTATACGTAAAATACTAAGATTCTAAAATACTAAGAAACGATTCTTTACATTAATGATTTCTAGCTGGGAGGTGAAGGAGTAACGGAGAAGAAACTATTGTTAGCCAAACGAACTCAGGAACAGCTTGAAGAAATCGAACGGCGTAAACACAGTCTATCGTTGGACTTAAAACGCACTACGCCCGCGTTTCTGGATGATGGTTGTTCATCGAATGATTGCGACGAGGCTTTCAGCTGTAATTCTACATCTTTCCACGAAGTGAACAATAGAAAACATCAGATCGCCTCAGACTTGAATTTGTTGCCGCAGAGTATACCGAGCTCCGATACCGTGGAAACATTCCACACGGCAGCGGCTGATTCTCCGGAACTTCGCATAGCTTTCGAAGATGTCGATACGACATGTATAAACGATCTGATGAAAGATAAATCTGCAATTGAAGACCGAGATGACAGCTCATCTGAAGTGGATACTAAAAGCACGATAAATGCGAATAGAGCTGCTTCCATGGAGTTGGTGAGTGACGAAGAAGGGAAGGTACAACCGCCCACGGTGTCCATCATCCCGGAGAACATGCTCCAGGATACGTTGGAATCGCCAATACAGCAAAATCCGGCGATGAAGAGGCTGAACCAAAGAATCGCACGTCAACGGATGATGGTGATGAGATGCTTGGACGCCGGTACCCCGTCGAAGGAAGATCTCAATCGACAAATAATGATACTACAGGATCTGCAGAGACAGCAGATCGAATTGGAAGTGTCTTTATTGGAGGATGAACGGAAAAATCATTCCACGAGGCGACTTCAGTGCGACGACGACGACAACAACCATAGTGATAGACTCGTCATCAACGAAACCGAGGACTATGTACAGAATGAACCAAATGCTTACTGTAGTGTTGTAGAACCTACCAATAATAGTTCCGCCACTCTATTAACGGTAGCGCAAACCAGATCTCAACTTTTCAGGAATAACAGGCCTAATACTAACGATCAAGAGACTCTGTCGGAATCATTAGCGTCTAAAAGATCCTCTAGTCGGGGTTACTCGACGGTTTATTTGACGGTAAATCATCAATTTCTTCCATTTCAAAATTTGTTCTTTGTGGCTGAACATTTGTTATACTTAATTCTTTGTGATTCAACGTTTTTCTCATTGCTTTCCTAATCCAATCAGATGCCTAATGTGTTTTTCAAATTGTTTTTAGACTCTAAAAAAGTCTGAAAAAATTCTAATACACTCTTTAAACATTCAAAAATACGAATTTGAGGCAGAATAATTAAGAATTGAAAATTTGTCTCGGTTGGACCACGGAGATTTAAACTGAAATAGATATATTTTTAAAGTTTTTAGCTGAAGCGAGATAGAAAGTTTTAGTATATTAGTCCAATACGGAGCAACAAAGAACAATTTAGATTTTAGATGATCAATCTCGAGACAACTTCAACACACATTTTTTGCACAGAGTCAGAATCGCGGCGACCGCTTGAGTAGTCCGTATTCTTTGACAATCACGAGGTCTCTACCATCATTAATAGCGAACGACAACGACTGTGTGATTAATATGATCGTCAGCGTGCCGTCATATGTGATACGCGGAGCCGGCGCATCCAGCCATTATGAATACGAGGTACGAGTTGTGGCACAGGACGACAGTTGGACGCTGTTACGTAGATACAGAAGGTTTCGGGAGTTGTACATATCGATGCGACAGAAATACGGTAGTAAGGTACGTTATTGTACATTATACAATTATGAAACTGGTACAAATATGTATTGAAGTCAGATCTAAGTGTGGTTTACTTAAGTTTGGAAGAAAGAAATTATTTATAAAATAAAACAATTTTACCATTGCAGAGAAAGAGATCTTGTTAAAAAGTACCTCATTATTACACCTAAATTATTAATCTCATTTAAAACAATTAAATTCGTTATAAAATTCTTTTTATAAATTCTATGTGCCATATAAAATACGGAAAAACATTGAAAAATCAGGACATACCTATATAAAATACAAATCATGCACACATATATATGCATAAATATTACGTAACTTTATTCTGAACTTTGACATGAATTATAAATATTCTAAAATGAATTTTGAATTACAGAAAGGTCCAATTATTTCAAAACTAAAAATATATTATATATTTTTTGTTTTGAAATAATTAGACCTTTTTATCAATCAAAATTTTATATATATATTATTTGTATATATATACACGATTCAGACCATTTTCATAAATGTAAGCACGCATTCGCAACACAATCGATTTTACGGAGACTCTTTGATCACAGGTCGCTGCGATACGATTCCCCCCACGCCAAGTCTTTCCAAAGTACGAAGTCGTAGCGAGGCAACGTCGGAAACGCCTCGAAGAATATCTTCGCCGATTAATTCAAGTTTGTTCAGAACTGCCGCACTGCGAGCCCCTATACAAATACAACGGCAATCTTAGTAATATAAACAAACAATCTTTATTGGAGTTTAGCTCATTTTTCAGGCGCGGTATGTTCGAGAGCGGCAAGTACGGAACTAGCTAAAATACTATCGTACAACCCTCATCTTTTCGAATGCCGAAGAATGAGTAAGAGAATTTAATAAGTAAGTGAAATATGACAAATGTTTATTATTTATCGTATTTTTGTCATTTTCTTTTCTATTTATAGAAATGCAGTAGCTATAGCAAAAAAGATATTGGGTGAATTGAGTAGCAACGACGTTTATACAGAATGAGTCTCGTAACATTTATCGCACACAATACTTACATTTCTTGAATTACATATCAATTCTATGAAAAATCATATAAAAATGAAAGACTAAAATGTTCCGTAACTTATTGATACTTTCAATAATATTACATTTATCAGTAATCGAATTGCAAATGTTAAGTGACTCATCCTGCTTTGTAGCGTTACAAAAAATATATATGCTTCCAGAAGCTTAGCGATCGTAAGACTGGTTTGTAGAAAATGAGCATTCTTCACTGATACTGTCTCGTGCTCGCTGGAAAATTCGCACAGAGACAATAATGTGGAAAGCAACGTGATATATTCTTTATGAGAGAGGAAAGACCGCAGCTAGCGAGACGAAATATATCGCGTCATAGCGATTTATTTTCTCTTTTACAGATATTTTCCTAATGTCTTTCCAATAGAATTTCCCAGTAGAATTCACGAAGTGTACTTTCCTTCGATATAGTCGAGTATCATGTAGTTAATATTATCATTCCAGTTACGTTTCACTAGCACAAACGTACATTATTGTAAATGACGATGCAGCGAAAGAACGAATTCGTCAGCAACGGTGACCATAACTTTGCATAGTTTATTCGATAGCTGAAGAGTATTTATTTTGTGTGTCGAAAAGCATTTTGTATGCGCAATCCGAAGTAGCGAATCGACTAGCGAATTAAAAGACTCCAATTTCTATTAGCGTAATAATAATTATCGGCTTGTGAACGTTGCAATGTATTACAAGCGAAAAAAAATATCATATCTTTGTTAAAGTTCTTCTGCTTTCGGAATCTATCACTGGCTGTTAATAAAACTTTTATCACTACTTCAGGTACGTGTTCTAGAGATCCAAATAAGAAAAGAAATTCATATAAATATGTGTACAGAAATGTAAAGATTAAAAAGAAATAATATTTTCTTATATTTCCCAAACTTAAGATATGAACAAAATAAAAATTTGCTGAAAAACTTTTTTTTATTTTATTCATTGATTTTTCGAGTCGCTCATTTTTTTATTTTTTGGGACAAGAGAAAGAATTCAAAATTTTTAATTTTACTCAGAAATTTAAAAAATTAAAGAAATTAATTAATTACAAGATTATAATTGATTGATACTATAAGACAGTATCTCCATACGTATTTCTATGAACTTTTTTTCAAACTGTGGCCTTTAAGTATGTGAAATAGTGATAAAGTGTTTATTAACAGACGCACTGTCTGTCTGCCTGTTTGTGTGTACGTGTGTGTGCATGTGAGCATAAATGTATATAATACAAGGAATTAACAGAACACTATTAAAGTTGGAGTTGTTATGCAAATGTTAGCGTTTATTTGAATATTAATACTAAACCAAAGTTGATCAATGATATTATCGATTTGGGAGATATCACTGCATTGCTGAATGACAATTGATCAGATCGATCGGATTGTATGATTGAAGTATTAAAGTTTATTGAAAAGCATCTTATATTGGCATGCAAAAAACCTTGAGATAAAAAGCTTGTTCGTTATATAACCAGGACATTTCGTCTTGTATTCTTATCAGATGTTCAAAGATGCGACGAAAAAAAAAACACTTTCAGCTAAGAAAACTATTATATTTAGTATGTTAAAATAAATCTATATTAAAAAAAACACTAAGCGCCACAAGTACGATAAATATGCTTTTCAGTAGTATGATAAAAAAAAAAGGTATTTATTCCATGGCTGTGTGTAACCTGGATTCGAGAAAACCCCACAGATTCATCCTGGCTAATAATTAGTGATAGCGAACTCAATGCTCTAGAGTAACGGCACCGTTCAGTGCGTACTGCGAATACTAATCGAGATGAGTGTATAACGAGGCAGTTATTACTTATTCGAACGGACATTACCTCGCGTATTTCATACAATTCACCGCGATCATCCAGTCGTTATCCGCTTTTTTTATACATGAATCTACGAGACCTATATGTTCCATAAGTGTAACAATGGAGTACAATAAATTGTTATAATGCAGCGCATTTTCCCGCTTGATTATCACATATTGCCGCGATGAAATGTAAACCGCTTGGTTCCATAACGAGGCGTTCTTGTGAATTCGCTTCGCATAGAAAAATACTAAAGTAATTACATCCTCTATTATTCTCTATGCTATTTATATTAAAAATTTAAATTAGTATTTCCTTTTTCTCTGAGCATTTTAAGACACACATACATACACTCGTATAACACACACTTGATACACGATTCTCTGATAAACGTTTAAAAATGTAGGTACTTTTCGTCTTGATTTGTTTAATTTAGTAAAAATTCACAAAAAAACAAGTTATATTTAAAAAAAAGATCAGCTCAAGAAAGTAATATAAAATAATATGAACAAATAAGTAATACGAAAATTAATCTTTAGAGGACGTCTATTTTCAAACCTTACAATCTATTCTTAAATGAGATTTGTTATAATTTATTATTTCATTGTATTTCTTGTCTCAAAATATGACATTGTTTTAACATCACTATAATGATTTTATCGTCCTATAAAGATTAAAGATAATGCGACAGATAACAAATGGATAAGTAAATCGTTCTCTCGACATTCGATTTTTAAATAAATTATAATACTAAATTAATAGGATGGTTTGTCATACCTTAATTTAAATGAACACTTGCTCACTCGCTAAACTATCAGCAAACGGCGCGACAATTGCTCTTGTGGCAAAATAAAACGTCAAACCGAACGTGGTAGAAATTGGCAACGCGGGTAACGGTTTCTTGAATATAGCCAGCAATAGCAGTGTCAAACAGAGGCCCTATGTAAAAAAAAACAATCGATTAAAAAAATTGTATCGGTATCCATTGCAATGAGCATATTTTAAAATACGTACAATAAGAATAGCAACGAAACAAGCCAACGTGGTGTTCCAATCTCCATAAGTGGACGCTTTTCCGACGAGGACACTGTAAAATATAAAATCCCCGAGACCTAGTTTAACTCCACGTTCCTCCTCGGCGACCGCAGCTTGTCGTTGCGATTCTCGCGGACGATTGTCCTGCTGTCTCGCGCTTTCTCTTATCGCAGACGAGTTCTCGCGTACTTCTTGAACGCGCCTCGTGCTACGCTCATCTGTATAATCAAGATTAATTCAGTTTTTCATTTAAGATCTGTTTGCTAATATTTTTATTTTGTAACTTTTAACGATAACATCGACATGTCATTACACTGTTGTTGCGTAGTTTTTTTATTATATATAAAACTTGCGCAACGACAATATAATGACATGAACATTATCGTTAAGAAAATTACAGAATAGGAACCTTGAATTTAAATTTCGATTTTTTTTTAAATTAAATTATATAATTTATTAATCCATAGAGCTTTTGATTACATTAGTCATACATGGCTGGCTGATTATAAGCTCTTTATTGTTACTTTCAGTGTTTTTCCGCAATCCATAGAGTTTGATTACATTAAATGATTAAATTAATAATTAACATAATTCTTTCTATTAAAAATTTCATTAATATTTAATTCGTACCGTGCGTTTCTACCCATTCGGGAGAGAAACCTCCTTCTTCTGTATCGCCTGATACTGGATTATTTTGATTGTCCGTCTGACCACGCGTAGGAGACGCTGCGGTATCTCCAGACGCCATTGTAGCTGCTTGTACATATCCAGCGTAAGTCACAGTAAATGAGTATAAGATGGTAGAAGAATATATTAGAGCAGGGAAAATAGATTCATTTCTTTCCTGCGCGGTTTCGACAAGTATCCTTAGTGGACCTTTCGGCATTAAAACCGCAATCAAATCTGTAATGCAAGTAAGAATATAAGACCATCCTTGTATGTGTGATAAGTTTCATCTCGAAAACACCTTACCCCAAATACTTATAACACCGAGGACAACCCATGCTGTCCATTCAGGTAAATACTTAATGAAAACGAGTGCCATTAAGGCGGAAATAAAGATCAGATACGCCTGTTGAAGTTGTAACGGCCCTTGCCAGTGAATGCAAATCATTCCGACTACACCAAAATTCCATAAGCCTATAGCTAGCGTGAATAAATCCATTGGAATGTTGTAAGCTTTCAACATTTGCCTGTAAGTACAAACATATCATAAATCTTCTTTTAGATGTTAAAAACAGAAGCCGGTTTCCACTAAAATAAATTAACCCTAGCTATATACACTGAGGTCCCAGAAATCCCAGAACAATTTGCTAAAAATCGAGATGTTTTTAAACTTTTCTTTTTTTTTTAATCTGTATATCTCTAAATTCCTTAATTCTATCGACTTTTACATATTATGGACTTGTTCCTTAATCAATTCTCCATCAATTAAAAAAAATTAATTGAAATATGTCTATTTCTACGGAAATTATGGTAAGAAATATGGATGGAGTCCCAAAGACCTGAGTGTATATTAAGAATAGAAAGAAGAAATATGTACAGCTAGGGTTAACTTTCTTGTCTTGATTTAATTTACTCTGTTTACCTTTTTCTAATTCTTAAAACTAGAAAAAGATAAAAAGTAAGTTATAAATCGAAATTAAAATTAATCTACACTGGCAAAATTTGATAGAAGTATTTTAAATTTATACTTATATCTTCATACTTACTCGCAATATAGAGCGGAAAACATTGAAAGTAACAATAGAGAGCTTATGATCAACCAGCCATGTATGACTTTATAAAATCTGTATTTGTAAAGGATGATAAGTATCACAGTCATAACTACAATGACGCTCATGAGAATCAGCGAATTGGCAAACGCCTGCCAAACTTTGGTACTCGTGTCAGAACTGTCCTCATGAAACGGAGTGTATACTCTGAAAAATTGTTTTGTTATGATAAATCAGTGTACAGCGTGATGACATAAGGCTTGTTTTTTGTCGTTGCATTGGACTACACTAAACTTTCTTACTTTTGTTAAACTTTAAATATATAAATATTTCTTTTTAAGAAGGTTTTTAGACACGTTAGAGAGTTAAAAAATCGATTATTTTTGCTTTCCGAAAGCTTATAAAAAATATAATTATAATAAATTTGGCTATTAGAAATTAGCGCTGTACTATATGAGCCATAAATTTCAAATTATTAAATTGTATCTCGTATATTAATTATTAATATTTATATTAATATTTAATTATTAATTTGTATACATGTTTCGAGGTTAACTTTTTCCTCAGTACATACAGATGAATCCATGTAATTAGGTAAGCGATGAACATAAAACGTATAAAGCTACAGCTATCTGCACATTTTTCGTTAATTTAGCATCCGCAATTTTTTCATGTGAGATGTATGGTCAATCACTTTCTTAGAGTGAAAATGCAACCAGTTGGCTAGCTGGGTGGTGCAATCGTGATTAATTATATATCATTATCGCTTGAACTAGAATTAATAGCTTATGTTTTTTACTATTTTTTGGAAAGTCAAAAAGGAAAAAAATGAGCAAAATTCGAATAATTTTTTCAAATTATCACCATTTGCAAATATGTACATGATATTAATTATGCTAGTTCAGAGAAGAATTACAAATCTACTCATTAAGAAAAAGCTCCATTTTTTTGCTTATTTTATAAAAAACAAACATTTAAAAAAATATTTTTTTACATCTACATTGCACTTTCTAAACCTGTATTATTTTTTAAGTATACCTAAATTTTGATTCATTAAAAAAATTGTCAAAAAACTCTGAAATCAGCTCTCTAACGTGAAAACTTCTTTAAGTACAACAAGTATACGTCAGTCACAAAGAATAACAGAACACATAAGCCATTATTATGAAAGTTGTGAAACTCACAAGTACATTCCCTTAGTTGTATAGAAATGGACTGAACTAATAGTGGCTACCACAACCAGCATACACAGCGAAACAGGGACAAAGAGTTTGATCACATGCGCCGCTCCATACTTCAGTTCTTCCTCTTCCTCATCTCTGTAGTGCCTCCGTCTATTTTGATTATTGCTACCGGATGTGCCTCGTCTATTTGATCGGGCGACAGCTGAGCCTGGCGTTTCGATGTGTACCTCAGGAACCCCATTTTCTATCTGTGACAGAGGAAAAATATTTTTAATGATAATATCTTAAATCTTTCTGCCAAAAAAAAAATTAAAATTATAAAAAATCTTGGATTAATCTTCCTTTAGTAAAGTGGATCAAATGCGACTTCTAGTTTTGTTTATTTATAATGTCTATGCAACAAAAGAAAAAATTTCATGACATCTGATGCTTTCCAATAATAAATACAGTATAATATAGTGATAATTTTATCTTTGGCTGTTTTCAAAAGAAAAAGAAAAATAAGAGACACAGAAGTTATTCTCTCCTTCTTGATATTCAATGAATAACAAAAATAAAGACATTTGTGTAAACTGTCTCCTAAAAAAAGCAGCCTTTGTTTAACATTAGCAAACAAGGACATAATGATTCACTGTGTTATCTATATAATGTATCATGTGTGTCTTTCGTTTCAAAAATATTTATTATTTATTCCTTTTTACTCATCTTATTACATTGATTAGAAAAATATATAAACAGCATGAAGGAAGGTCTGATTCAACTCTACTTTTCTGAATATCTTGAATAACTTGAAAAAAAAAAACTTTGCCATAGAAGAGTTAAATAAAACATTAAAGATCTTCCTGATATTTTTGACGAAAGTTTCTTAAACCTTTCTGCTAACAAGAAAATCGAAATTATTAAAATTCTTTCAGTAAATAAAAGACTGAGAATTTTCTTTAAAAAAACTACTTCTTCATTGGCACTTCTAGAGCGACCCTTCCGACGCTCGTTGTCCAGGATCAGGTCATCCGGGCGAGACTCCGCGACGTGACCGTCCATTAGGCTTGTGTACTCGTTTGCTGAATCGTAGTCACTCTCAGACATTCATCAAAGTCTGTGTTTCAGATAGAGGAAGGCTTGTTTCTCGACAGTTCTTGCCCCGTGCTGTTTCCGATACTCTCGGCACTTTTGGCAGTTTATTCTCTCGCGTCGTGATTACGTAAAAAGAGAAGACACGTAACTTAAGTTCAATTCAACTTTCTCGTTTCTTTAATCATCCTAAATCGCCCGTTCTGCGAGTACAATCTTGCTATTTGTTGACAACCATTTGCAATCTCTCTCTCTCTCTCTCTCTCTCTCTCTTTCTCTCCTGATTCACTGTGCGACTGCCATCTTTAAAAAATAGAATCTGTTCTGAGAATCTGCACTTTATTGCACTTTCTGCTCATTTAAGATACAAGCAAGTTATAACAATTAATTTTTAATTTACATCAGCTCTCACTTTCTGGAGTTATTCTCAGCTTTTCATTAATTCTGCACAGTTTCGCAAATAGTTCAACATTTCTTTTTGTTTAATAAATTTTCGTTCAATTATCGCTGTGTTAATAATATTAATATTGTAGCAATAATGTTAATAATATTAATATAATTTTTTTTTAAATCCATCAGTTAGTGACGTCATCCCAGTACTAAAAAGAATCACATAAAAAAAAGCGACTAGCTCGCAGGTTGCTCGCCAAGCAAATAAATATGATTGTTACTTACAAATCCACCAATCACATTTAATCAGTTAGCCACTTTGACTTGAACGCATCGATGATACAAGGCTGTGTTCGGAAATATCATCCGGGTGTCCCTGTATATCACCTTATCCTTAACATTGGATGAATAATAAGGATAAAACGATACATAGAGGCACTCGGATGATATTTCCGAACGCAGCCCAAGCAGCGTCAATCGATCACGTGACCCCTCTTATCGTTGAAACGACTCATGAAAATATACCTTTACAGGTCATGAAAATATACTTAAAGATCGCCGCCTCGCGGGATTCACGAGGGCTAAATTCTGTGAATACTGTGAACCACTCATTAATTGGCTCGGTTGGCTGTGGTTTGCCGCAGTTTGCCGCCGTTTTGGCACTATCGGCACCGCCGGTATTTGTTACATCCGTTTCGTAATTCTGAGTTCATTGTCCAGTGCCTATCTCTTCCTTTCGCGAACCTTAATCAGATTCAATTGTTGGTTTGGTTTCGACGCGGTAAAACGGTGCCGAGCAGTGGCGAAGGCAAAGTGGAACTCTCCAGGACGCAGACAAATGGCTTGACGTGGTACATGGCCGTGACTAGTCGCGACTAACTCTAGGAACGGGGTTCTCAACAAACTTCACATCATGAATATGCTGTGCTAATACCGTGAATGTCAAACACAATGAGCTTCTCCAGCGATGAGGTCAATTTCTTGGTCTACCGATACCTACAGGAATCCGGTACGATTTCGCCGCTTTATAATCTCGCAGCGCGATCAACGCCGTTCTGCGTCCGCTACACCACGCGTCAAGGGAACCCGGCAATTTTGTGATCTCGACGCGCGATTTCATTGATGCCCGTTTTCATCAATGTAGATAATTTCTCAAATAAATCTTCAAAGGATGTGTCCGATGAGTGCGTTCCGTTTTACATACAATGTACATGATATATTTTATTCTTTCATATCTTTATATCGTACGCTTCATGCGTGAAACGAAACGCATCCTCCTATGTCCTATAAAGCCTATTCTACAATGTGTCTTCGTTTTCTATTTCTTGCTTTTTTCCTCTTGCTTTTTTCCTCTTGCTTTTTCCTCCCTTTGCAACTGTTTTATCGATAATTGCATTTTCTTATTTCTTCCGAAATTTATTAACTTTTATCTCGAGCGACATAAAATAAAAGACCAGATAAGAAGCAAAAAGACATGAGTGTTTGGTCTGTTTTCTGTTCTTGCACTAGATCTTGTTATAGAATTCTCTTTCTTATTTTTGACAAATATCAAACATATATCTCACTTTAAGTTTTAAAAGTGTACACTTGGTCAACCACAAAAAACAGATCTGTAAAAAAAAGCAAAAAGTGGGAATAGAAAACAAAAAGCACATTGTAGAATAGACTTAATAAATATCTTAAGAATATTTCGAAAATATCTTAGATAAAATGTATTATATAGGTTTAATATCGATTTAACTATATCCTTTTTTAATTTTTAGAATTACAAAAAATGAAAAATATGTTGAATTGAGATTAAAGTAAAATTTCTTTATATTGATATAAACAGACATTATTAGTTGATCTTTATAACAAGACTGGTGAATTAAGTGTAACTAAAATTGAGTCACCCAGTCAAATGATTCCTGAAATTTATCTATTAACATGACTTATTGCCATAAAAGTTGTTTATCAATTTGACTTGTCCTGGATTTAAAATACATCTAAGTTTACCTAAATTCATCATTATCTGAGCAACTTGCTCTGTTTCATTCTTGTGATCTTATTTGTGCATTTTTATTTTCTACAGGTTTCCAACATTCTGCATATACATTTGGAATTGAGTCCCACATATCACAGAGTAATATCAATGGAGCCCTTGTACCACCAGCGGCACTCTTGTCCATAATTCAGAAGGGATTGCAATACACAGAAGCAGAGATTATGATTGGCGAAGATGGCACCGAACACAGAATGGTGGAATCTTTGTCGCTCATAGATGCTGTTATGCCAGATATTGTTGCGACACGGCAGAATCAGATCAATCAACAGAAACAGCAGGTGAAGACTGAAGGTCAAGATACCAATGGTGAAGAAGGTAATTTACGTGTACAGATATTTACATAAAAGACTTGTGTTTTTGAATTTTTTACATGTCTTGTTTTACATAACTTGTTTTCACAACATTACTTACAAGTTTAAAGGTTGCTAAAAAATTCATAAATGAATTTCATTGATGATTTTCTTGATAATCTTTAATTTTTAGGTAAATATATATTATGAAAATGGGACTATTTATATCAGATAGGAGATTAAGATTGAATTAAAATTTAATCAATCAGAGCAAAATTTATTAAACTTGATATTGGTTCTTTTTCTTCCGATAGGTTAAATTCAAATCCAATTTCAATCTCTAATCTGATATAATTAAAATTACACTAGCAATTAAGATTACATAGAAAATAATAAATATTATTTATTAGAGAGCCTGATACACCCTGGTCTGGAAAATAAAATAATTTTCAGACCTCCTTAAAATTCAGGTAGATTAAAATAGGACGGCCATAGATTTCGGTCATTTTGCGAGCTACAGCTTGTCACTTCTATCAGACATTACGATAAAAATATGAATCTTCTATGAAGGAACATATTGCTATCATTGAATGCAGCTAGAAGAGACAGCATATAACTCATAACATCAATCTGACTGTCAACTAGTGGCAAACAATTTAAACGAATTAGTTAAATAATAAATAGAAATATATGTAAAGTATTATTGTCAAACGATAATAATAAATATAAGTTAACGCAACTCGTGATTTAACAGTTGATGTCTTTTCATTATTATTTCTATTTTTAGAATAATTATTG
This sequence comes from Acromyrmex echinatior, assembly GCF_000204515.1. Next base: position 89,508 of record NW_011627522.1, on the reverse strand, counting down.
GGAAGAGGAATTTGTTTTATTCTTTCAAAACTGTTATAAGAAATCCTTATAAATTAATTAAATAAACGTACGTTTTTTTTCTTAGTTGTTACATCCAATGAAGGTGTAAATAATAGTGACCGAGGTGGGGATCGGGGAACGGAGATGGAAGTGGATGAACCAACAACAGGTGCAAATGCAGGGTCCAATGTTAATACCGTCGAAATTCCTGCTAGTAAAGCGACTAAGTTACGTGGTCATGAATCAGAAGTATTTATTTGTGCCTGGAACCCAACAACTGATTTATTAGCTTCTGGTTCAGGTGATAGTACCGCTCGCATTTGGGATATGTCGGACAATTCACAAGCTCCCAATCAGTTGGTACTACGTCACTGTATCCAAAAAGGTGGTACTGAAGTACCTAGCAATAAAGATGTTACATCGTTGGATTGGAAGGTACAAATTGCATATTGTAAAATAAAATAAATTTGATCCAATCGAAATAACTTTGGCCTAAATTTTAAGAAAACAGCACGTATCCAAAAATAAAAAAAAACGTTTTTAAGATATTTTTAAGATGTTATATATTGATTTTGATATGCGTGCTGTATGGAAATGATCAAAATTTGGATCAAAGCTATCTCGTTTTATGATACCTTTTTATTTATTTTTGAAGAACATTAATACAAACATGCATTTCAAATTTTTACAGTGTGACGGTACATTACTTGCGACGGGAAGTTATGACGGATATGCACGAATCTGGACAACAGATGGTCGTCTGGCATCTACTTTGGGTCAGCACAAAGGTCCGATTTTTGCACTAAAATGGAACAAACGCGGCAATTATATTCTGAGTGCTGGCGTCGATAAGACGACGATTATTTGGGATGCCGAAAGCGGACAATGTACACAACAGTTTAGTTTTCATTGTGCACCTGCTTTGGATGTTGATTGGCAAACAAATACATCATTCGCAAGCTGTTCTACAGATCAGTGCATACATGTGTGCAAACTTAATGTCGATAAGCCCATTAAGAGCTTTCAGGGACATACAGTGCGTATATATGATGCAAGGAAATTATCATGATTTAATTAAACATTTTCTTTTATTTTTTTTTCTTGTCTTGTGTGTTTTGCAGAACGAAGTTAATGCAATTAAATGGGACCCGCAAGGAAACTTATTGGCTAGTTGTTCAGACGATATGAGTCTGAAGATTTGGTCTATGAAACAAGATACTTGGGTACATGATTTGCAAGCACATAGTAAAGAAATCTACACGATTAAATGGTCACCAACTGGTCCAGGAACACACAATCCGAATATGAATCTGACATTGGCGAGTGCATCTTTTGACTCTACTGTTAGATTATGGGATGTGGAAAGGGGTGTTTGCATACACACGCTTACCAAACATACCGAGCCCGTTTATAGTGTAGCATTCAGTCCAGATGGAAAATTTCTTGCTAGTGGTAGTTTCGATAAATGCGTTCATATATGGTCTACGCAAGTAAGTATCGTAGTTTATAATTTTTTTTTATTTTTATAAAATAATGCTGGTTAAAATTAAATTGATTATTTTCTCTTAATTCGAGCAGAGCGGACAGTTGGTACACAGTTACAAAGGTACAGGCGGTATCTTTGAAGTCTGCTGGAATAGTCGCGGTGACAAAGTTGGTGCATCTGCATCTGATGGCAGTGTATTTGTTCTCGATCTTCGTAAATTATAATTATAATTACATCCTAGAAAGTTTTATTCCTGATACAATTTTGTTATAACTCTGCCTTAATTGAACGTACAAAGTTGAATGTATAAGGTATATTGTATGTTCAACTTTTCATTTTCTTATAATAAGATAATTGAAAGCGCAATTTGAAACAAAGAAATTTTCATACATGACAATACAAAGAAAAATAGTGGAATTATTTGCAAAATTTTGCTATATTTCTTCAAAATGTGTATTTCATATTTTCTGTAATATTATTTATGTTCTTTAAATTTTTAATAAGACATTAATAATTTTTATTACAACAATATTGGTAATTTAGGTCAGATTTGAACAAAATACTTTAATTCAGATTTAAACAAAGTTCTATAAACAATCTTTTTGAAAATATTCAATTTTTAATCATTTCCCATAAATATTTATGTTGCTCTAATTTTCCCTTAAATATATTTATGTTACTTATACATGACCTATATGTTACTTATACATAAATATTTTACAAGCACAAAAATTCTTAAAAAATTATGGGTTACATTTATTAAAATTATTGAAAACTTTCAGTTCAAAAAATATTTTTTATATATTTCCCACAAATATTTCATTACAAAAGATGCATGAAAGAAACTGTATATTAACAGTATTTTTGATCGTGACAAACACTGTATAGCATATTTGACAAATTATATTTATAAAGAAATGGGTTGCTTTATTCACTAAAATGACTGGAATATACTATCTATACAATTATAATCACACACAATTAGAATTGTAACTGTGATAGTATTAAATAATATGTAAACATTGACAATGAATAAAAGAAATGAACTTTTTTTTTAAAGAAACACCGTAATTATGATTAAAAAAATGATATTGGTATTTATTTATCATTTATCATAACATATTTTTTATAATGCATAAAAATATAGTAAAATATATCTACTGTTGACTTTAAATGGGATTTGTTATATTATTAATTATATAACTGTTGTCAGTTACCACCACCTTAAAATCATGATTACGAAATAATAGTAAGCGATCCATACGCCGAAAAATTATATTTTGTTTCATATATTTTCGATTTATTTATTTTGATTATATATTATACATTTTTTTAGATAAATAATAATTTTCTATGACTACACAAAATCTATGCTTACACATGTATACGTATTTTAATATATCTATTTTTTATTTTTTAGTGAAATATATAAAACTTAAAATCTTTGACAATAAAAAGGATTCTAAAATGTATATATGATCTCACATGTTATGTACTTTCCTCAAAATACTTTTTACTGTTAATGATTCTAAGTTTTATGTAATATAATCCATCGTTGAAAAACAATGAATGAATATATTAAAATACTTACATATGTATAGAAATATTGAATAAATTCTCCGATTTCCTATATTTTCTCAAACTACATTTAAACGCTTTAAGGCAATTATAACTGGAAATATTCTTGTGGTCAAATGGATATTAAATAATTATTTTAATAATGCATACACGTTTTATTTATCGCATGCTCTGCGAAACTTTCAATATTATGCGTTCCATTAGACATTTTATTTTCAGACAATTGATAATCGCTGTTTTTGTACTTCTATAATGGCACAAGAATAAATACATAACCGAGTTGATACGAAACAATTATCTTAATAATCAACATTAATATTAAGAACAAAATAAAAACAAAGTGTAAGTGATGTAAAACTATTCCTAAATTATAATATTTGGGATACAATCTTGTACTTTTATCAATGAAAATCTTATCGTGTATTATAATAGTCTTTCTTATACAATATTAACAGTATATCTGATCTCCGAACCCTTTTACAAGTTTTTTTCGATTTCCTTATATTTGTGGATTAGTCTCTTTAGTGCATACTATACAGAAAATAGATTTCCCTCAGAATTGTAGACTGCAGGTACACACATATGAGTGTCTCTCATCCGACGATCGATGCCGGTGTACGCGAGAAGCGATAACTATCAATACAACAAGATATTTGTACATTTATAGTTGGCGAGAGTGAAATTGTAAGTGCAATCGACTCGTATTCGTTACATCATCTTCTAGGAATATCGATAAAAGCGCAGTGGAGACGCGAGAATTAAAATACACGCTCTACAGGATCAGGTGTCGGGTATTCTCTGCGAAAAGTAAAAGATATATCTTAAATGAGATCACAATATATAATACTGCTTCGTTACGCCTTTCTTCGTCTTTGAAGAGAATTGAATGCGGAAGAAGACGGAAGTAAAGCTTTACGTAAAGCTCAGATCTTTGTACGTTTCTTTGGAACGTTATGCGCGCCAGTCAAATCTGTCATGCATTGAATCAATCGCATCTCCGAACGATGCACAATCTCGATTCCCATTTCTGCCAGCTTCCGTGACACAGGGTTGTTACATTGATTTATTACCTAACTAAAATAAATAAACACTAAAATTAACGAAGAATCGAAAAGGGAAGTGAATACTGTTGCGAAATATTTCTCGATTCAGGAGAGAGAGAGAGAGAGAGAGAGAGAGAGAGAGAGATAGCAGCAAGTCCGCATTTGTTGTCGATTGTAAAATTCAGCAATTTTTATCATTCATATTGTCCGCCACGGCTGGTGAAATTCGGACTATCTGCTAAACGAGGATAGGCAAGCGGAAGAAAGACAATCGACAAAATAACTTAATGGATGACGATTGATTAAAAATCGCATATAGTAAAGCTAAGATATATCGGTTCTTCTCAAGTTCTTCTTCGCATGCCAAGGCGCGATTACAGCTGGCGAAGCTCATTAGCCTGTACCTGAAGAAAAAAATTATTATATATTAATGTACAATTTTAATTAAATAAGTAAAGTAAAAATTTCTAACAATCAAATTTGCTAATAAAGAAAGCAAATAAGAGTTAAGCGTGGAAATTGATGTACTGAGAAAAATGTTCTGGTTGTACAAAGTACAAGCAAAATGAATTCCAATCATGAATCAGAATTATAACTATCGATTGAATTATCTCAACTAAAATGTTTAATAGATCTGACTGTGTCTATCTATTTTATACTTTTCTACTTGAATCTACCAGAATTCCAATTAATGCAACAAAATTTTCCAATTTGCGTAAGATTAATTAAATGTTTACTTTCTTCAAAATTACGATTGCAACGACGAACAGTGAATTGCATAATCGAAATTATTTAACATGAATTATATATATTACTGAAATAAATCTCTTATAGGCTTTCTACAATAAATCATTACTTAAGATAAGAAATTGATCAACGATAATCGATTATTCTTCTCACATTTCTCTCATGTAATTGCTTTGATTCGGTCAATTTTTTAAGGCTTAAGACTTAAAAAGTTTAAATAATGGCTTATTGTAGAAAGTCCGCATAAGATAAAAGAAACTGTATTTCCTTACCGTTCGATCATCTTGCAATTCGCGGAACAAGGGATTGTTCTCTTCGGTCCATTCGTTCCTGTCGGATGTTGCGGACCGCTCGTTATTCATGCTGGATCTCACGATTCTATCGGCGTTCGATACCGATCTTTTGCCGACACTCTCGAGGAAACGACGATTCTCTTCAACCTGACGTTGATCTTGTAATGCCTTTCTGCGAGCCAGCTCCAGCAGAACTCTCTGCCTCAGCACGTCTAAATTATTCACGATTGACAGAGATCCGATTCTCTTGGTGCGCATCACGTCTGACCCAAAATAGTTCTCCGAATTCAGCATCTCGTCCTATTCAACGTGACAAACATTGTCTCATTAACCCTTGTAATACTGATGGAAACAAGAACGTGAATTCTACCGATGAATCGATTGTTCATATAAATAGATCATCTATTCTTTATTATCAAAATAATTATCGCACGAACAACGTATTTTTATTTTATGTGTTAATTATGAATTTATAATAATCTCATCATAGATTTTGTTAGCATTTCTTTGAAAATAATATTTGAATAAACACATTATATTTTTATATGAATCATCTCAGGATTCATCCTGTTTTAAATAATGTGATTAGATTGCAGTTTTACGAACATTCTATCTTACTGTTGCATGAACACTAACTATCCACGACAAAATACTATCAACTACATTATTGTATACTTCCATTACATTATTGTAATTGACTAATAGCACTGATGAGTATGTTTTAATTTTATCAACCGTACATTGCTTAAAGCAACTAATCAAATTTATTGTAAGACCGAATATTTTACGGATTTAACTCTTTCAATTCTGACACTTTTTTCTGTTGAATTTTATATAATATTTCGAAAAAATTAATTTATTAGACAGTGACATTTATGATGAAAAAATCATAAAAATTTCATGTACATATTTAATTATATAAATACATGTATAGACATAATTAAAATTAGATTTAAATAATTTTTGATAAAATGTATACATTATGTACACAGTGTATCATGTTTAAGAGCATTAAGACATTTAATGTTAACCTCTGGCATAAACATTTTGATAATTAATTTGACAACTAAGTTCTGTAACGATAGAGTCACTGAATTCTAACAAAGAATGGATTCAAGGTAATACCTTCGTGAATACACAGGTATTAAGCAATTTCGTTACGCGAAATTTATGTGCTTTTGCGTAGTTACAATTTATTGTACGATCTTTCTGGGATGTTCAGGGATGTTGTAGATACTTTTATTTTACATCGTGCTTTATGTTTCTTCAGTTCGTATGGAAATTTTACGATCGTATATTCTATTATATGTCTCTGCAACGATTCCTTCAAATCGGTATTTTTCTCTTTTTTTATCACGTCAAACTTATAGATCGGCTTACACAATCGTCGCAGTAATTGCAAATTTACACGCTGCATAGTAGCAGCTGAAAGTGCGCGATCCCTCGAGCGAAAGCTCGTAAAGGAACTTTCACCTTATACTTCATAATGCACCGAATCAGAAAATGCATATTTACAGAGCGAGTAATGAATGTATATGAATAATAAAAGTACTGCCATCATCAGGTCGTCGTTGCTACTTTTATGCAGCGTGCCTTGAAGCGAATAAAAAATTCTAGAATGCATGCTGCAAATTTTTTTACTATCGCTTTTGTAATGTTTCAAAGTAGTGAACAAACAAGCATTTTGTCAAAGAATGCTACATATGAGCTTGCTACGTATGAATATTTATTCACACAAATATTCTTAAAAATTTCCTATATTAATGTAAAGAAAAACAGTGATTCCGAAAGTCGAAAAATTATTATTTTCTCATAAAATGTCAGATTTGAGGATAAATGGAACGAATTGTGTTATGTACAAAAATAGATGAGTAGCATATAGTTTATCCATGAAAAAAGATAATTTCTTCTGTTATCATAAGATTGTATTATCGCGTATACATAACTTTTTTTGACGCAGATAGCTTTCTCGAAGATGATTTTGAAGAAGTGACCGATTTATTCTTGTAGATACAAAAATATCTTACGACATATTTTCCTAATAAAAAATATGTATAATTATGAAATTAATTGCTCGATAATTGCGCCATTATATCGATGATTTCTTCAGACTTGTCTGGATATAAAATTTATAGTATAGTATATATAGTATAGTATATATATTTACACACGCGCACAATAATAATATTTAAGCTCCACAAATAGCAAGAGACACTGATAATGTCTCGACGCTAAGCCACGCGCAACGACATTACCATGGCTACTTTACGCAAGACTGCGTAAGATTAACTTTAATCTCGATTTAACTTACTATTTATCTTTTTTTAATTCTAAAGTAATCTTACATTTCACGTTAGAAAGTCTAAATCTTTTGCCTTTTTAGACGTAATAGGTTTATAAAGTGAGAAGAAAATTTCTCATTTTATCTAGCTTTCTTTAGAATAGTTTTCTTTATCTAAAAATTACCAAACTTACAGGAACTCAAAAGACATAGTGATCTGTCGGAAGTAAAAATTTGTAGCTTCAAAATCTTTTTTTTAAATTTAAATTTCGTTTATTTTAAACGAAGTTATAGCTACTTGAATTTTGGAATTTATAGCGCTATGAATTTTTGTTCCATCCCAGAATATTTCGGCATTATATATATTTTTATTGTTCAATACTAGAATAAATATATCCGGTATTTTGAATTTCTATTGGAGCGAAGAATATGCGTAAAAACTATGAATAAAGGAACGCTTTAGATCGCGTCCCAGTGAGAAATAACAATGGAATCGATATCGATTCAACGTCGAAATCATCAAATTCGACGTCGATTCGATATGGATTTGATGTCAATTCCTTTGTGACTGGGATTTCTGACTGGGGTGTCGATCTATCTGCTTCATATAGATGGTAGCCAGCTACACGGGCAATAATAAGGAGGGCTACAAGTAAGACGACGTGGGATCTCCCATGTGCAGAGAAATCAAGGAGAGATGTTTCCATTCATGACGCGCTCCTGATTCACTCACGTAACATACGTTTACGTCATTTTCCGTCCTCTTTCGATACCAAACCGCGACGATTGTCTCTCATTCGCCAGCATCCCGATGCATTCCATCGCGAGTAAATGTACGTCATCTGCGCGGATACCGGTCGATCGTAATACACGCTTAACAATTCAAAATGCTCGTAAACTAAGAGATCCGATGAGACACGTGTCGAACATTTGTTGCCTGACACAATGGTATTCGTATATTTGGAATACATTATTCTGTTAAGTGACGAACGCGCGTCTCATGTGCTTAGAACTTATCGACAGATTATTAATAATGCTCTCTTATCGTGACATATCTTTTTTTCTTTCACTTATAGAATAAAAATGAATATACACATAAAGGTATGGACATAAAGCATTAATTGTTTTTATCATGTTCTGAATGAAAGCACGATGAATAATTTGAAAGACTTATTACTTTTATTAATTGCAAAATTCCTAGCATTTAATCTAAACAAGAAAAAATAATTTAAAAAAAGCATATTTTTTTTATTCATGTCTATCTATATTTTATCAATTTAGGATGTTTAGGTTTCTATAGTATTGTTTTTTTATACTTCAATCTCAATTTGCTGTGTAGCATAAAATAAGATAGAAGAATGGAAGAGATCATTCTCGTTATAAGATTATAAAATTATAAATTTATAAAATTATTTTTAGATTAGAATTATTGTTTTATGTTTTGGTTTCACAATATTTCTGTACACATATTTGCCGTACTATTTTATTCGAGACAGAACGTACCTCCAATTCTGGTATTCTTTGATCGATCAACAGGAAAAATTTGGGATGCTCGTCTGACATGTCCCTTCTTTCGTACGATAGAGGAGCGGAACTTGTGAGTCCGATTATCGTCATCGATACCAAGATACCAAGCAGTATCATCGTGCAGGAAGAATGTAAATTATTAACGTTCATCTCTGAAACACATCATCGAAACACTTGCAGGTGATAACAAATCGGTAGTGTTTATTACCAACAGTAAATCGGATTTTTATCGAAAGAAATGTTTAAATATTACTACTTTCCTTATTCTCACAACAAGTTCAGAACATTCATTTCTCGAATTAAATTGCATAATGACTTATATTTAGACTGCACATTTTTTCGCGTCGTGATAGACTTTTATCTCGAGTTTTTGCGTCGCGTTTACGTCGAGATAAGAAAGACTTTAAAGAAAAAGTTTGTTGCAGATGGACAAATTGATTTTAAACATAAATTTCATCATCTCCGGTTAATTTTATCGGTTATTTACCTTTTTCTAATTTTTAAAATTAGAAAAAGATAAAGAGAAAATTGAACCGAGATTAAAGTTAATTTTACATTAGTGGAACTTAAATATAAGAATTGCCAGCTGCAAAGCTTAAAACTTATTTCTGTAAAATATTAATATGTTTAATTAATAATTAAGTAATACGTTTGATTACAAAATAATTAAGATAAAGATGATTAGTTTTTAGTTTTGCGGTTGATAATTTTAAAATTTATTCAGCTGATTAACTTCATTGTTAATCGAAGATGATAAATTTACAAACCATGAATGAAATCAGAAAGAAAAAAAATTGTGCATGCAAATTTGTCTTTTGCGAAACTTTTTTTTATTTTCTGGAGTTTACGATTCAAGAGCAATTTCTTTTATCGGCTTTCGTTTTCTGCCATCCCTCACGTGTGATGATTCACAAGAAGTTATAAATTCCAGCTGTAGCGACGGTAGATGAGAACTACTTTGTGCACGAATTGCTTGCCGTGCTTACATCCGGTCAGTTTAACAATAAGTCTCTCTTTGTCCCTCGATTTGCATTAAAGCACGCATCCCCAAGGAAACTATCGCCTTGCTAAATTATAATTTTAATACGTAGGCTTTTCTTACAAAGTATAAATTGTCAAGTCATATTGTCTGTAATTTTAATTTTTTAAATCTTTACCTTTTGTGTTTAATAAACAACATTTAATATTATTATTTAATATTTATTTAATATTAAAAAAAAGTATAAAAAAGACAAAAATAAAGAAGAAATTTATTTTCCTGGCCGTGACGTAAAATTTTGATACTTTTTTAGGACAGAGCATTTTAGAGTTTAAAAGTATTTATATATTTTTTAGATATTTGTAGATAAGCTACATGTTTATTACGTAAATTAAAAATATTATATTTAAAAAATATTCTTTTGGTTATTCTTTTAGTTTATGTTTCTATAATATTTTTCTTTTTTTAAATTTTTGAAATGACAATAGTTTTTAAAATGTATTATTCTTAACAATTACATATATTTGAAATTCATTTATTATTAATTATTTTTATTAAATAAAAATGACAGTTAACATGTACAAAATAATAAATGTTTCTGTGAGACGTAGACGTTGTCATGGTTGTCGTTGTTGTCGTCATCGTCCAAGTCTATTAACACCGAGGGGCTTAATTTACCGCTCGTAATTTAGGGCTGCCGTACTGCTTTTCAATTACATGCTGCGAGTCGACTGGCGACTTGATTCCACGTGGTTTCAATCCCATCCCTCTATTACTGACTTTTCTTTTTAGTATTGTACTAGTGTCCAAGATTTGTCACGTGGATTTTTAATTAATGTCTAGATAGAAATTGGTACAGTGGTCAAAGAGGATTAGGTATCTCATTATCAAAGTACTATTCAACAAGTACAAGCTGTGTAACTATTCATTAGGCAACTTGGACAATTAGTAGACAACGTTGACGTTAAAAGAGACCTTACAAATGGGATCTACAAATGGGATTTACAGAATAAGCACAATACATTTGATCATCCTCGATTTCTTTTTTTTTTTTAATTAGAGATTATTGAGGATTCTTCTTAAAATTTTATACTTTTTTGTATTAAAAAAAATATTTTAAATTTGCAAACAAAAATAAATTTAAAGAAAGGCAAGTAAATCTTTTTTTAGAAAATAAAAAAATTGTGAAACTAAAGAAATAATAATTGAAATTTATGTATACAATCATAATTGTTTCTTGTATTGTACATTAAAGAAATTTTGTAATACAATTTAAAAAAGAATAAATCAGATAAAAAATGTCAATTTCATTTTTTTTAATGTAAATAATAATAAAAATTTTTACAGTATAGAAATATCAAAATGTCTAGATTAAGAAATACATCTTTGTTTTTGCTGACAATACAATTTAATTATACGATCCGAAAAGAAGAAATATTTTGCATTATAATTTAAGCTAAATGTTAAACAGTTACGTAGAATACCAGATAATGAGATTTTTTTTATCCATTATGTAACAATTATAATTTGTTATTTTAAGAATTGTTAATGAAATGCATAATATTTAATACAAATGCATAATACATAATTATTTAATCAATATGTAAGTGATGATTGATGAGAATATCAATGTACAAAATACTAATTGATAAATGTTAATTGCGATCCTCAAGAAATCTTATACATTTAAATTTTCAACAAACTTTATAATTATATTAATGAAAATTAATACTGAAACGTATTCCAATAATAAATGCACTTAATAATAATTTTCAACTATTTAATTAATAAGAATGCTTAAGAAAAAATCAGTGTTGTCAGTTTCCTTTCACCACAATTATTCTAATTAGCTTCACAAAATGTGTGCAACTGTTTTGAGATATTTCAGTAGAAGAAGCCTTATCAAATCAGACCACACGACAACGAATTAGCAAATTCTATTCCATTCGCATAACGCACAATCTTTACTTCGATATAATGATCGTTGAAATTTGATTTTGCAAAGCATTGTAATGAACTGCGATATTCCTCGGGTTGTTTTCCGATATGCAAATGACGGACACGCTGCAAAATCGAGGAAATTATACAAACGTAGTAGAGTTATCGCGATAATTTGATGTACAAATGTGAATCAAATTACGTCCTCATTATCTGCATGACAGTGTCCACCATCCTGTAATTTATGTAAATGTCCACTGATTAAGTGAATGAACGTGCCTGCAATAACATATCATTTAGGCAATATACATTGGCTCGATATTTCGAATTCTTTATTCGCTTTTCCCTAAATATCCAACTCGAAATTTAGTTTCTATTAGTTTCGAACGTTATCCTGGCTCCCCTCATAAGATGCTCAGAATTTATACCGAATGCTGTTTATAATTCGTGATACGCTACAAGACGCTATTCGGTAATTTTGAGTAGATCTCCGTATATCTTCAAATGAAATTGAACGATAATTCTGTTATGAGAAAGGAGTTTCTCCTTTACAGATTATATACAGAGTGTTTGGAATTTAAATGTCAAAACTTCAGAAGCGTATAGAAGATCGATAAACTAAGTTATGAGATATGCTCATTTTTGTTTCATTTTGAAGAAAATCACAAAAAAGATAAAACGTAGTTGCTTTGTTCTTGCATAGTCTTTGAAGTATTATCGTTGCTGAAATCATGCATGAAAACAATAAATTAACTCAAGAGAATCGATAAACGATAAAAAACTCAAGATTCGTTAATCAACTCAAGAGAACAATCGAGAAATCGAATCAAGGCTGCAGTGTACCAAATATCATCAAATCAGTTTGACTACAACACTACAGCTGTACTAGATACATTGTTGCAAAAGATCAACATTTTAAACAATATTTACATTAAGCAAGTGAATAAATACAACGTGAATAAGTAATGAGAAAGTATAAAAATGAAAACTGTACGTTTTGTCTTTTTTGTGATTTTTTTCCAAAACAGAGCAAAAACGAGCGATATCTCTACAGACTTTTTTTTTATTTATCAATGCCCTACATTCTACCGAAGTTTTAACATTTAAATTCCAAACACCCTGTATATGTATTATAGTCTAAATTTATTTGTTAATATTTTCGATTATTATCTTTATTCTTATTCATTCGGTTTATTTAACATAATTATTCTCATTGATGATTTACAGTTAAATAAAGATTTATGTATTCTATACATCTTTTAGATAAAGATAAATGCAAATTTAATTGTGAAATAATTAAATTTAATTTGAACTAAATTTATAATGTGTAATGTGTATAAATAGCACTCACATTTAGCGAATTTATAATTTCGGGAGTCCCGAACATTTCATGTGAATAAAGGATTTAATGAAGATCTATTAGGTGTTGGAATTAATTCGTAGCGTTTTTTAATGAAAGAATGTTATTTATTTCACATGAGCATTAAAAAATACATTAATGAAAGTACTTCCCATCACTTGTAAAACGCTACGAATTAATTCCAACACCTAATATGTTAATAATAATAATAATAATTAGTGACGTACATTTGTCTATTATATGTCAATATCATTTAATTTTGAAATGTAATAATCTTATGTCAAAAAATTAGAAATGTAATCTAACATTATTAAATTAATGTGCAATTTAATATTATAAAGACATTGATGAGAAATATATATATAAAATGATCGAAAATTGATATATATTTATTATATACATACATATATGTATATTGGCTGCTATTTATTTATTAAAAGTAACGCTTTTGTTTCGAAAATTGATGAGAGCGAAAGAATATTTCTGTAACATGTAAAACTTATTTATCCTAGCTTGTTTTCTTAGTTCCTCTAACTTCTTTCAACTTGACCGTTGATCATAAACTTTACTTTCTTATGTACTTATATAAAGTTCATAAATCCTTTCTTCTTGCTTTATTAATTCTTAGTTTATACTAGCAAAGATATTGAACGATTGAACTTAAGATTTTGTATTTTGTACATTACATTGGAAAATATATACTCAATTTTAATAAATATTTATTCGAAAAAGTTTTAAATAAATATTTATTTATTGTAAGGAAGAAATATGTATTAAGATCTGGTAAATTTTTTTCAGTGCATTTCTCTTAGTGAATATAAAAAACAAATTGCCTTGAATAACTTAGTTATCGTAACTTTTATTTGTAACTTGTTATCGGATTGTTGATAAATATGTTTTAAGTACGAGTATAGAATGCAGATTTTTAAGTACTTTTAAACGCACATAGGTCTAATAAATAATATGTATGAATTAATGCTATAAAAATCTATGCAAACAAGTCATTCTACATCCTCAATTTATTTGTTAAAAGGCAAACAAAGCAAGGGAGAAACAGCAATAATAGAAAATCTATTTGGTATAGAAATTTGTATAATGACACAGATATTCGAAAACATTGGCCATCTATTATAAAAAAAAATGAAGAAGCATTTCCGATTCTCCTAAAATTAATTACGCCATTAACATACTACATACTCCAGCTCGATCATTTTATATAAGCTATAGGATAATTTCGGTATTTACGTGCAACTTATTCTATAGAAATTAAAAAATAGAGAAAGTGGGAATAATTGTACTTATGTAGATTGTAAATTTAGGTATAATTTTTATATATTGTTTTTTCTTTGAATTTTTAGATATAAACAATTTATAGGAGCGCAAATTTAGACATTCTTATAATTTAAATTTAATAATAAATATTTGTAACAGACAAATATTTGTAAACTTGATATTATTGTTTTTAAAAAATAGCCGATTTTTTCCTTTTTATGTTTTGCAAAGAATATCTGTTTATTTACAATTTTTTACTTATAAAACTTCCATTGTAATTCGTATTCTTATTTCAATAAAATCTCGCTTATCGATTATATTATTATATTATAAGATGTTATTATCTATGTTATTATCTTTTTTATATTTTTCACAGAAATATTGTATATCATAACGCATTTTGGATACATCGAATTTTTCTTGCTATTATTGCGCGTTCACTGAAACGAACGTCATCGGTAGTAAAAAGTAGAACGAGTAATTTTATGATCCGACATATGAATGCGTCGTTCAAAAGTTATTGTTTCCACGATTTTATGATAAAACCTAAATATAATAAAACCTAGATGATACGATTGAAAAAAAACTAGTGTCCAAATTAAAAAATACAACCCAAGTGATACTATCTTCACTAACTAATACGATATACTTTATTGTATTTTGGAAGTCTTCCTATTTCAACTTCTTTCAATTTCCTCTCCCCCCCCCCTTCCCCTAAAAATAATAGTAACTTTCAAAAAGTGAAACACAAATATTATTTACTTAATTCTAACGCACGTATCATTTGTATAAAAAATTTGATCAACAATAGGCGCCAGATTAAATTCTACCAAATTAAAAAGTAAAATCCAAGTGGTACTATCTTTATTATTTATTTATTTAACCTAATGATATCATGCGTATGAAAGATTTGATATCAACAGGCGCCAAGTTAAATTACTACATTTATTTACTTAATTCCAATGATATCTATTTGTATAAAGATTTAACATCAACGACTGACGCCAAGTTAAATTCCACAAAATTTTATGTGTAATTTCTATAAAAGATTTGATATTAGCAATAACACAAAATCCTATAAATTTTTGAAGTTAAATTCTACCAAATTAAAAAGTAAATAAAACCCAAGTGATGCTATCTTTAAAAACCCTAGTGATACTATCCTTATTATTTATTTAATTCTAATATTAGGTGTTGGAATTAATTCGTAGCGTTTTACAAGTGATGGGAAGTACTTTCATTAATGTATTTTTTAATGCTCATGTGAAATAAATAACATTCTTTCATTAAAAACGCTACGAATTAATTCCAACACCTAATAATATGTATCACTTGTATGAAAAAAACCCAAGTGATGCTATCTTTAAAAGTCCAAATGGTACTATCTTTATCAAGTTAAATTTGGCCAAATTAAAAAATAAACCCAAGTGGTACTATCTTTAATTTTTATAACAATGAAATCTAATATAAATCTTTATATTTCTATAGAAGGATCTTAATGCCTATTTCTATCCAAGTGGTTTAATTCTTCTTAAAAATAATAATTATTATATTACAATCTATTCAAAGACATTCTTTCTTCCAACCAAAGTAGTAGTAATTAGTTATTTAATTCTTCTTCAAAATATTATTAGATATATCACAAAATTGCGTTACCTTATTCAATTCAGAGTTATCACAAAGAATTAAAGAAGTAACAATACAAAATAAAAAAAATGAATTTAAATGGAAAAATTTTTTATGTACAAAACATTTGGCATTGCTGGATCTTGATATAATAATACAGTAGTAAAAATATGGATGTGGTAATTAGAATAGAAAAAAATAAGAAACATTTTTAAGAGAGTAAAAATATCCAATATGTATATATGTATATGCATATATACAGTGAGTGCAAAAAGAATTTGTACAGAGAAAATATTTTTAAAAAAACTTTATTTCTAAAAAGTAAATATTATCCAGTGAGAAATGAGTCATCGAATTGATGTTGAATCAATATCGATATGATGATTTCAACATCAATTTGACGTCGATTGGCGATCATTTCTTGCTGTGTAATTAACAATTTATTTATAAAGAATAAAATAGACTGTATATTTCTTAAAATTATATATACTAAAAAGATGTGTATTAATTATAGAAAATATCATCTGAAAAATAAGCGAAAATGAAAAATTGTATTGTTTGGATATTCAAAAAGTATTCGTATAGTCGAGAAATTTAGCTTCTTTAATCAAAAATATATGTGAAGTTCGTTTGTTAATGTAAGAACAGAATGTATTCATTGTATAAAATTGCTAATTAATGTTTATTTTTTATAAAGACTTTTTTTTATAAAAAATTTCCTTGTACGAATACTTTTTGCTCTCACTATATGCGAGTGAGTTATAATAGTAAGTTGTGAAAGTAAAAGCTATTAGGTGTAAGTTTAAAATATCAAATAAATTTGAATTTGTAAGACATGCATTATGAACTAGGAGTAAACAGTAAACTGTATTATGAAAAAGAAATAAATAGTAAATGTTTAATTTGGCAGTTGTTGATATTAAATCTTTACAAATCTTTACAGATATCATGTCTACAAATAATAGATATCATTGGATATAATAGATATCATTAAGTAAATAATAAATGTAGTAATTTAATTTGACGCCTGTTGTTGATATCAAATATCAAATCTTTTATATATATGATACATATCATTAGAATTAAGTAAATAATAAAAAGATAATATCATTTGGGTTTTACTTTTTTTAATTTGGTAGAATTTAGAACTTGGTACCTGTTGATATCTAATCATATCTTTTATACAAACGTTGTATGTCATTAGAATTAAGATATATAATTCCACGATTACGATTCTTACGATTACATTTTCTAGACAAATTTAAATATAAAGAAAAAATAATTTAAAGCACGTATCAAATAATTCAAGTAACAAATTAAAAATTTATTTAGATATTTGACAAATTTTTGCTAAAAACGGAACTATATAAAATATCTTTAGAGCTATTTGAATTATCATATTAAAATTGCAATATATGAATCTCATAACGAATATAGTAATGAATCGTTTAACATAACAACTTACGTTAAGTTACAACATATCTCATCTTTGCTTTGAATCATCTGGGCGTACTCTCTTAATCTTATCTCGACAAAGCCTGATTTATTTTACAATGCTTTTTTATTTAAGTATTAACTACGAGTGTTAACTACGAGTTATGCTAGTCTACACGCAAACTATTAACCAAAAAAATATGATTTTATAAAATTTATTAAAAAATATAATTCTAAAATTATATTTTTTAGCTGCTAATTTTGTTCAAAAAATATAATTTAGAAAAGTATAATAGAATTATTACATTTTTTTTTAGCTATTATAGTTTTCTAGTTCGCTAATATCTTAGTTTGTAAAAAAAGCATTGTGTAAAGCATCGAGCCTAAATTACATCAATCTTGTCAATGGTCTGCATATTATTTTTTCTAGTTTGTTCATCAAACATAAAAGAAATAGAGAGGAAGTTATTTAATCCTTTTTTTTCGGCACTCTTCAATCTTCCCCGATGAAATGTAATAGTATCAGTAAACATGGGCGAGATGAAATAATTAGTTTACATTGATACCTATACATACATATAGCTCAACTATGTCTGATATCATATGTATGTTGAGAGAATATAATCTTGGACAAAACATCGTTTTTCCTTGAGACAACATAACGTTATCCTAATGAAAAAACTCATCGAGTAATTCATTTTCATAAATCACTGAAATTCTGCTCTCACGAACAATAATTTGAAACTTGAAAATCCTTAACTTTAAAATTCGATACGACCACATCATTAATTTTAAATTTTGCATTTATTTAAATTTACCGATGTTTGTAAATATTTGCAATTTATGTGAAATCTGAACTTTCAGGATTTTGATATATTGGACGCTATTTATGGAATGACAATGTTTAATTTTGAAACACGAAAACAATGTTTGAGCTCCTTCACAGGGGAACGAGAGATTTTAACTTATTGACGACATAACTTTTGATATAAGCATTAACGTCAGACGGCTAATCAGTCATAAAGAGGGACCCTACACGGTCAATAATACTGTCAGCATTAACAAATACAAGCGAAATTGCGCACAGAAAGGATAATTTTGATCTGAAGTACTTATTTAAAAATTTAGCTATATACAGATCTGAAAATAATTAGACTATCAAAATAATAGAAATCTCAAGAATGATGAACAATGCTACGCTAAATGTCACACGTCAAAGTTGTATTAGACTGTACTTATAATTTAGGAAGAATAATAGATATTGAAGGATTAAAAAATTAATATTAATTTAAACATGAGACAAAAATATTATAAAAACAAAAAAGATTGAGAAACAATATCTCGTAATATTAAGAGGATTTCAACACCATGAAATGAATCTCGCAAAATTTTGGTACTGTTACATGTCACTTCGCCATTTGAGAACTGTATTCTATTTTTGTTAAGAGATTAAAATAAACATTTATAATATATAACTGTCATCTTGAACATTATTACTGCAGTGCATTGCAATAAAAACTGCGAGTGTCTATGTACATTACGAAATTTTAATATATCAATTTCGCAAGCACTAAAATTGTTTTTAGAAGAAATCAAGAAAGAATATTACTAACATTATGTATTTAAAATTAGCAAAATATATTTGCAAGAAGATGTTTTACATAATAAAAATACCTGTATATATTTTTCTTTAATTGCAAAAAAGTACATACATAATACGAGCTTCAGTCGAGGGAATGAATTAAAATGTAAATCAAGGGAAAAAGAATAGGCGGCGAAGTCGTTTAATGTAGCGTGACATTCTAAAAAATAGCAGTCTTGTTCAAATGTCGCTGGAGCATTATGTTCAATAATCGTATGTGTCATTTGCTACCTAATGTTCTCATATGTATACTTATAGACGACGTAAAAGTTGCTGACTTCTTTCAAACGTATAATGTAAGAGATGCATCGTATCATAAAACAAATTAAATTTTCCCAGTATTTAACACTCTAATCTTTTTAAATATTAACTATCTCTCGTTTTGCTTAAAAAATTGTTCACAAAATATTCTTTTCTGTATAGCAATTATGATGTAAAGCAATTACATCAAAATAAAAAGATATAAATTTTAAGAAATAAAAGGTACTATTTCTTAGAATAGGTATATTGTGTAAGGAGAATTATGTTAAAATAATATTTTTTACAATAAAAAAATAAATATGTATATATAAAATTATTAATGTAACCTGTGCCATCTTAATAAGAATAATTAAATATTAAAAGATTATTAGCAACTAGTAAAGTTTGTTAAAATTTAAATACTATTGATTAAAATACACAATGTTTCTGTTTAATATTAAAGCATGTGATATTTTTAACATTGTAATCATTTATTTAATCATTATTATTATCTTTACAAAACAGTTGCGTTATCAGCTGTGACGTGTTTTCATTGGCATTCGTTAAAGATCCATTCAGAAAAGTAGTCGGTGATCTCTTACACAAAGGAGCGTTCATTCATTACTTTACTGACTACAGCGGTGTCGCTGCGCTTTAATTCCAGAGTATCGCTTTAATGAGCAGTGATGCGTTCACTACTACAGCGATTGCACGTGACCAAAATTTAATTTAACTGCCACCTTTGAGACGGTCGAATAATTTCTCATTTCGCTCCCTATTCTCTCATCTCCGTTTATTCTGTTACACAATGACGCGCACTTTCGTAGAGATATAGTTTGACTGGTTCAAGGATAAGAAATTTTCATGGAAACCCTTCTAATTTTCTCCTAATATTTTGGAAAATTTTTTGTTTTGCATTTCTTAATTGAATTTCAAAAGATTTTAAACATGACGTTATTGTACCTAATCCCTGTTGTGTTAAATCATGATAAAAATAAAAATCAAAGCGTAAGTCGAATATAATCGGAGAGTAATAGAAGCGTAAATGAAGTTTCTAGAAGGTGAAAATTGAAACAATAAACATAAAAGAGGCGTTTATGCTTCTTTTACTCTTCCATTATATTTGACTTACGCTCTAATTTTTATTTTCACCAGGGAATATATAACCATCTGCGGAGGAGTTTATGAAAATTTAGTGCGCGGAGGAGAAAGTTTCCACATCGTCGCGGAAAGGTCTTTAAACCGACCTGACAGATTTCAACAAAAACTTTTTCCACTGCATCTGAGATATCAGATCTGAATTAATGAGTTTCCTTCCGTCAGTCTACCAAGTTTGACCGTTTAGGATCTTTGTTTCCTATTTGTTGTGTATTCAAATTATGGTTTTAGAAAATACTTTATTTAATAAAATAAACGGCAAAATGTGAAATAATTAATTAATTGTCAGAGTTAATTTAGTTTCTAAACACGCTTTATTACAGCTGCATCCCAACATTTTGTCAGAAAACAGCGATACGCAAATGTTAACAGTGTTAGTACAAAGCGTGGTTTAGTACAAAGCGTTATTTGCGGACAGATGAATTAAGAATCAAAGGTTGTTGCATGATGGTCCGCTGTTATATATTTTGAGATCTACACTGAGAAACAAAAGCATTTTCCAGTACTTTTACAAAATACTGCGTGCACTTTTGATGAGAATAAATAACGTTTCTTTAACTAGTCACGAAGGCATTCGAAGGCAGAAAAAATTCTTTATCAAATCAATAAATTAAAATGATTTTAAAATTGTTAGATTTTTTTTTTAGAAATTTTTCAATAAAAGCTTTATAATAAAATTAAAATAATATTTATTATATAAATTGATTTTGTAAAGCATTAAAAGATAATAATAGATTAATACATTTAAACATAAAATAAAATAAATTTAAATATAAAAAAATGCTTTATTATAGAAAATAACGTATTATATTAAATATATGCAGTAGTATCAAATATTTATTCAATAATAACAGCAAAAATTTTGCTTAAAATTAGCTCGCACAAAACTGCATTAGTCTCTCATTATCTTTTATACAATACATTTACGAAAACAATTTACATAATAAATATTATTTTATCTTAAATCTTTCACTGTAACATTTTTGAAAGAAAAATTTAACAACTTTAGAATCAGTTTAATTTATCAGAGAATTTTTTTTATATTGTTGCGTGGTTTTGTGTCCTAAGTGTTCCTATGACTTCGCATAATAAATTTTCTTTTATTTTGTTATGAATTCATAAATCAATCGTCAGCGGTATTCAATGTGGATAGCCTTTTATTTCGCTCATGTATTCATTGAATTCACTTGAAAGAAACTCTAAAAAGGCGAGTAATTCCAACGCATTTCTTTCGTTTCACACTTGCAGAATGTTATGAGAAAATCTAGCAACTTTACTTTAGTAGCTTTCTGTAAAAATTCTAATGTAGAATAGACCTAATAAGAATAGACTGCATATTTCTATGAAATTGTTACTCTCGGTTTAGAAAGAGCGAGATTGAAGATGTCTCTCTCTCTCTCTCTCTCTCTCTCTCTCTCTCTGTCTTTTCTTCTCGAAAGTAATTAAAGAGAGTAGAAGAGACATACTAATAAAATTAAAGAGAAATGCTAATATGTTAAATTCTTTTTGGTCCACGACATACATGTTTTTTTATTTCATTGCTTGCATTTTACTAAGCATAAGCAATCCAATAAGAAAATACATTGTATGCCGCTGACTTAAAGGAGTACTAAAGTTAAGATCAAGATATCACAAAGTAAAATTAATAATTAATATCACTTTTTAAGCTCGTAATTTATATACAATTAAATATAGAATCCTACATTGAAAGAAAAAATTGGCTGCTGCAGCAAATTAGAGATTAAGGTTAAATATGGCATAGCATTTTTAATTGGTTGCTACAGTCAATTAAAAATACTATGCCATATTTAATCATCTAAGTTGCTGCAGCAACCAATCTTTTCTTTCAGCGCAGGTCACAAATTAAAACGAGCTATATTAGGTGTACAATGCGATAATATTTGTTTTATTCAAACCTATAAATACGTTTATAGGAACGTTTCGATTTTATTTACAAGAAGAACCCCAGAAATGTTACCTTTAAATTTATGTCAATTTTTTTGGTAACTTTACAGATCAGAAAAGAAATTCCGTATTCCGCAATTTGTCCACATAGGCCTTAATTTTCAAGTTTCCAAGTTTCGAAAATCGGCCGCGCTTTGGACGGCATAGATGAGCCGTTCCATTAACATACTTCACAAACAGTACGATAGGTCTCAAATTCGCATTTTTCGATTTCCAAGTATCACCTGAACTAGTCGTACTGCTTACGAAACATGTTAATAGAATGCCTCATCTATGCCGTTCCAAAGCGCGGCCGATTTTCGAAAATTTAAAAACTTGAAAACTAAAGTCTATGTAGAAAAATCGCCGAACACGGATCCAGATAACATGCATATTGCATAAGATTTGAAAACATGAAGACATTTTTTAGATATCTTGTGCAACAAATGTTATCTGGGAATTTCTTTTCTGATCTATAGAGTTACCCACAAAATTAGTAAAAATCCAAATCTAAGGATATCATTTCTGGAGTTCCCCTTGTTAATCCTCATTAGCCATGAATATAATCCCGTATAATGAACATAAATTATAACCTCGTACATTTCATATTTCGGAGTTATAATTTATATTCTGATGAAGCCGTAATATAACTCGTTTTAATTTGTGACCTAGGTGGTTTCTATATTTAATTAAGCTCAAGAAATATGCAATTTTCATATCTATTTATCTACGTCTATGGAAAAAAAAACAAAATGTCAATCAGGCGGAAACATATCAAGACACAAGTTCATGCAGGATGATTGAGTTTAAATCGGAAGGAAGATAAATCAGCTGTTTCGAATTATTTTGATACGCAGATCACGTCAGATTGCTCCCATTTTACTACATCGAAGTCTACTAATTAGTATAAAATAAAATAAAGCGAGCATACAAAATACACGTATATGTATTATGTGAGAACTACTACTTATTAGTAAATAATAAGAGACTAGAAACTGTGCACAACACACTTAATAGCTTTCGGATAAACTTTACTTTAATAGAATTTTTAAGCAAGCTTAGTTGCAGGAAAATTTATTATCCCGGGAATCACTAAGGTGACATCCGATTAAATTTTCACTTAAGATTCTAAATTGACAAGAGACTCGACAAAATGAAGAAAACACGGAGAATTTGAAATATACTCAACATTTCTATCGTGTCTTCGCTATACGCTTCCTTTATTATGCGATCAAGTAAACGGAGAACAAAGAGAGACTATTGTGACGCAATGCTGAGAAGGCATAAAATTAATTTGTTATAACTATATCAGAATGTTTTATAGAAATCGAAAGAAACATAAAACAAAAAAGCATAAATTCTTTAGTTTTTTACTACATTTAGAATGCAATTTTCTCCTTTGTAAGAGGATAAAATGTAAAAAACAGAGGATATCAATATTGAAAAAAACTTGATCTTATTTCTTAATCTTATGATACGTTTGTATTTCGAACACAGAAATTGATTTAGCCTAATCGCAAAGGTCATAAAGTCGTTCCCTCGCTGTGCCTTCAATTCGAAATCTCATGATTGTTTCAGTATCGATTATCTGTTAACAACGACGCAAACACTACACGCATGTATGTACACTTCATCCCCCGTAACGCTGAATGATTCTCCTCATAAAATGATAAGGAAAAGCTTAGAGCACGATGACGTGTATAATGCCATGATTTGATTTGTGATTATATGACGACGATATTTTACGCATTTTCTTACAACGAGCGATAAACCTTTATCATCCGTTTTAATATGAGCAAAGTAACTTCTCTTGTAATGGAAGAGAGAATTTACAGTTTGTCTTGTAAAAGGTATAGGACACAAAAAAATAAATTCACGTCAGTTCTGCATTATGACGTTGGTACTTTTATAAATATTCTTAAGTATTATTTAAGTATTCTACTGGCAAAAACGTGAAATGCATTTTGCTGATTTATCAGAAGTATATAAAGCCGTTTAAAACTGAGTTAGAAAGTTGACTTTTAGGTACATCTTGCTCTTTTGAAGATTGCGAAGAATATTCGCAGTTTTCTTATATTAATCTTTCGACATCTCGAATAAATATATATCTGAGATAGAAATTATTAATTCAAATTACACAGAAAAAATCATTATATAAATATACTTTAATTATATTCTAAAATATCTTATTTAATTTAAACAAATAAAACTTTTTAATTTATTATTAAATCTATAAAGTCTCAAGATTTTTTTACTGATGCATTTAAATTAATTTTGTAAAGCAAAAATTTATTAACAAATAAAACAAATTAAACTACATTTATTAATTGAACAAATAAAACAATTAATAAAATTCAGAAAAGTTTGTAGCAGGAAATTGATATATATATATATATATATATATTAAAATGTTAAATCAATTATTAAAAAGATTATAACTTGTTAAGATTAGATCTACTTTAAAGTTCAGGATTTATTTAGAAATACTCAGCGAGAATTCCTCGGTCGGAATGGGAAGTGAAATTCTAGATAATGTCGGTACTAATTCATAGGCATCTTCGGCACGTGTGTTACACTATTATTAGGTCATTAATCAGCATTCAGTGGACGATAGGATGCTCTCAGATCATTAACTAATTGACGTAACTAACTCAATCTTCGAACGATTCGACGACGGCGCCAGCGAAAAGATAAGCTATACACATTAAATAAAAAATCGAATTAAACCCGTTGTATATCATCGCTTTATCATTGATTAACACTAAGTAAGTTTTGTGAAGAGCAAAAGCACTTTTTAAAATATCAAATTAAATAAAAAGTGCGTTAAACCACTTATGTATACAATATTTATTTCTAACAAATCAAGTACAGCATTATGCTATTAAGCTTATTATTTCATATTTAGTTTATTTTATTTTATTAAATTTGAATTTTAATAAAGTTTAATTTTATTATAAATTTTTTTATTTTATTTTATTAAATCTGAATGTTAATAAAATAATGAGTATAATATATTTAGAAGTCATACTTTCTTACGTAATGTTATGTTTTGCAATTTATGTTTCGCAATTGTATAAATATTTTTCCATTGGAATATGCAAGTATCCGCAGAAAATCATCTTTCTTTCAAGAAATGCGTTTATTATTCGCAAACAAATCAACCTAATACTGTACAATCGTACCTTACACACTTTCCAGTGATGTTTCCAGTGCGAGCCGGTATTGAACTTGTCATTATCGTCGTGATGACTGCGACTGCGAAAGTTTACAAGCAGAGAGGAGTGACCATCGCGCGACAGTCGTGGCGCGGTATAAACGTCAAAGATAGCGATTTCAGCTCTTCGGCGCCGGTTACGCAGATAAAGGCTGAAGCCAAGCGCCAGCTTTAGCCGTGGCGACAGCCTTCGGGTGTAATTGCTTCTAATTTTACACACTTTTATCATTTATCGTCGCCGCCGATTCTTTTTCTGTCCTCCGCTGGCGCTACGCATCCGCCATCGCTCCCGGAACGCCGAGTGTTCGATTCGTATTTGCGATAAATAGCACGTGGTACCCATTGTATGCCGTTCTAATTACATATCGGCGAGACGATAAAATCGGGGACTCTCGCTGGGCATGTAAAAATTATCCAGCAAACGCGACATTTTTGCCAAGATAACAACCGCCAATTGTAAACGGTCAATTGCGAAAGCTTGGCTCTATAAACTAGAACGTGCGCGCAAACGCCCTTTTACCCTTATTTATACAAAGCGCTTTAAAAAAATCTCGATAGAGATATTAGAACAGATATTGTTTACGTTTGAAATTAAAACAGAATTGCTAATGAAGCTATTTTACCATTATAAATAACAGCTATAATTTGGTTAGGCGCACTTTGATGCACGTTAAGGATGTATTAAATGTATATAGTGTGTAAAAAAATTATATGTAAAATTATAACAATTATAGTAGTGAGTAATTTTGGAACCCGCTATTAAAGATGCACAATTACATACCTTTTTTTTATAGTGAATGATCTCTGCAACCGGAATTGGAAATTTATACTTTCCATATAAAAATGAATGAAATATGAATTATATGTGAACAGTTCAACAAGATCAATATTTAATAAGACAATTATATAAGTTAATTAAAGATTTTTTTTATTTTATCTTAATTATTTTTTAAAAGAGCACATCTACTTCTTTATTAAAATAATTTTTAATTTAGATTTTAAATCGATTTTTTATGTTACAAATATAATATAGAAAAATTTGTAATTTTTTAATAATTTTTTCATTTTGTTAAAAAATACGTATAATATACATACTTAAAGCCGTTGTATACAAACAAGTTGATGTAAAGATGTGTGTTTAACTTAAATTTAGAAACGGGTTAAACCGTGAAATCCTTAATAAACTTTATTGTGCTATTAATATGTATTTTATAATTTGAAATATTTACGTTTTACTTTTACACTTAGATTAGAAATCAGTGAACAATGGCTTTAATGTGCACTAGTGCGCACTACTGCGTCCAATCGAATTCGCTATAAGAGAGTTTGCAGAATATTGCACAAAAATACGAATGTGCTCTGAAATTCAAAGCGAACGCTCTGTAATAAAGACAAAAGATTACTCGTATGCAGTGTGTGCCTTGTTTTTTAATTAAAAAAAAATTATTCTGCTTTCGACTAATAGTATCGGTTATTTCGCTTTTTTTATCACTGTGTAAACACAAAACACGTGAAACACGAAAATTTAATACCATATGATAGTGATATATTTTCCAAGAAAAAAAAACCAGTAATAAGATTTCTTTATAGTTTATAGTTCTGAAATTTCATGGCACATCGCTTTGTCTTAAAAAAAAAATGGTTTTGCTATTTTTCTAAGTTCATGATGATAACGCAGAACTGAAACTCTGCGAATCCGCAGTTTGTTTATGGAAGATTAGACTTGTGGATTCATTGACGAAATTTAGATCAACGCTTTTAGTGATATTCTAAATACGCGCGATTAAACCAAATATACATACTCTCTAAATTTTTTAAATAGAATCTTACTTTAAAATAGGAATATGTAATCTCTATTAATAAATTGATGTTTTAATTTACTTTTAGTAGATCAAGTTGACCGAATTTAAATCATTAATCGAGACTTAATTAATCAATCTGTTGAAAATCAAAGAATTTTTTTTTAGTAATATAATAATATAATATAATAATATAAATTCATTTTAATTTAAAGTCTAGGTTTAATAATATTTGTAGTTATTAACTACTGACTTAAAATATCATATATAAACGTGATTGAATTCAATTTCATAGTAACTGTCAAAGTGTCAACTGGTGTTATAAAATCGGATTTAATAAGTATTTATATATTTTGTTTGTCTAGAAAACGAGACACAAATAATACAACACCATAAAAATTGATGCGTTAATGTTGTGAACTATTTATTTTTAATTACTAATTACTAATTATACGTTTCGAAACGCAGTAAGAATGTATCTAAATTGTTGTGTCTTCTGATAAAAATGAATGTAACTCTTATTGAAGAAAGATCAATTTCTTATCAAATAAATTGATTTATTTTAAAACAGGCATCGACGAACCGATTTAAAAATCAATTTGGGGGAAGGGGGGAACAAAAAATCAATCTTTTAGTAAATCAAATCGAGATCGCACATCCTTTTTCTAAAGAGTATTTTTGAAAAAGAATAACAATTTTCAATACTTAAAGTGAGATTTTATTCTTCAGAAAGTGAGATTTATTTGAAAAGTTTTAAAAAGTAAAGAAGTAAATAAATATTCTATATTACGCTTTTTATATCTTGTGAAAAATGTTATTATCTCGGAAAATGTAATCTACGCATTTACGTTACGTTACCATTGATAATTCTGATTACATTCATTTCTCACACTCATGCACGCAGATTACATGAACCATGTTTTCTGCGGGTTCATCATAATGCATCTGAAAATCAGTTTAGCCGATTGCATCGTGGATATGCGGTTATTAGAAACATAACCACCACGATTATTATTATTAATAATAATCGTGGTGGTTATGTTCCTCTTTGGGCTCACGCGCGCGCGTTTGGTGGATTCGTATTATAAAGCGATTAATTATTTCATATTAAATTCTATATTAAATTCAACTCTCTCTCTCTCTCTCTCTCTCTTTCTCTCTCTCTCTCTCTCTCTCTCTCTCTTTATTTTCTGTCTTATGTTTTTACCTAAAATCTGGAAAACGAAATTTTTAATTTGTATTAATTAAAAAGAATATTAAATAATTAATCTCTCCAATTACCGTGATTGACTCTCATTAGTCCTATACATTTCCCTTTATTTTTTTAATTTAGAAAGACTATTATGTATATTATTTGAAATCTTGTTTTTTTTCACAATTTTTTATCTTTCGACTGACGCTATAATATGATTTCCTGTTCTAATAAGAAAAAGTGTGGAGAAATGCTTCTTTTAATTTTGGATAAGCTTTGGATATATTGTAACACAACACAAAATATTTCCTTGTAAAATTATTCATTTATGAAA
This sequence comes from Acromyrmex echinatior, assembly GCF_000204515.1. The sequence goes on along the minus strand of NW_011627522.1, from coordinate 60,421 downwards.
TTTTATTAATTATTTCATTTAATTTTATATATATTAGATAAATTTATTTAAATACACATAGATGTATTATTTCAACATCTAACTTTGATCATAAATGATGCTCTTATTTACAGTTAGTTGATAACAAACTTGTTTCTAACTTATTATTAACTGCTTATAATAAGAATTTAAATGTTAAAACTCAATCATTTTACAACGATTTATAATAAACGATTCATATTTAATTAACTGAAGTTGAATATGTTTTTAAATTTTTTCGTGTAAGATAGCGACTGCCCTTTGTCGAGAGAAAAGTACATGTAGTATTTTTATTATAATAGAACATTTAATTTTACCTTTATCATCAATCGCGGATATATTGCAAATTGCAGTAATTTTTCTTATAATTATATTTAATATAACGTCCTATGAAAGATGAACAGAAACGCGCGGGCGGATAGTGGGAGGAAAGATTACATGAAAGAAATCATTGAAATTACAACTAGAATCGATGTACACACGTATACGATAGAGGATAGCAAACTAATCTTCGCATTCATGAGATGATTCTCGCGGATGTAGGACAACGAGAGCGTCATACCTCGAGCAAAAGCGCTGCAGAGTTTGTTTTGAGTTGCGTTATGCGATCAATTTCGATGCAATATTATCTGCAAGAACGGCGGGACTTTAGATTATAGCTTTATTTCCTAACCAGAATATATTAGATTGTCTGAGTATTTCAAATCTCTTTACAACAAATACTGCATCTATAATAAGCAAAAATTAATTTTAACTCTAATTGCGACATATGAACTAGACTGACACAAAAGATTTACATGCGTGCATTTTTTATCGTTTAAAAATCTATTTTACAAATAATGATTAAGGCAAATGTACACTTTGATTATTTTTTACATATTCAAAATATATAATATTTGTACATTGGATAAGCTTATTTATTAATATTTAAAATTTAAAATATTTTATAAATTTGAAATATTTTTTTAACTTTACACTCTGTAAATTTAAATATACTTTATTAATATGATTTTTTTAATAAACAACTTTTTAAATAAAAATTTTTATAAATATATACATAACTATTATTATTTTCTTCCACGAAAAATTTTACCAAAAAAAAAAAAAAATTATGGTACAGTCTATAAAACTTTTAGAAAACGATAAAATTATTTCAATACAATACATAATAAACGATTATCGTAAAACGTTATTTTATGACATATTTCTATATAAAAAATTAAAATTTTCATATTTTATGCACGACTTAAAATAGTCTCATAGAAATAAAAGATTCCAATAATAGTCGATTCCAATAAAACACGTTACAGAAAATCTGGTGGAAAACATCTGGTGAACTATAGGAGTCGCAAGACGGGGGCGAGAACGATATACCGAGACCTGTCAAAGCCGGGCACGTTATTGACACGGAACAATCGCGGTATTCCACGTATGATTACTCGAGAGGTTTATGCGAGGTTATACCTATATCGTTCACACATGATAGAAGATCGATCGTTTAACGCTTGAAAGTTTTAACGAGAGCATTCCGCCAGATTATCCTCTACCGAATGCCGCTGATCGAGATGCAAAAAAAAATTTGATTAATATATGATAGAGAAGATTATTTAGAGATAACAGTTATTCGGCAATATTCACTACACTACAAGCTGCAAAACTGCATAAATTATAGCCAAGTAAATTTAAAAAATACTAAACAACTTGCAATTAATTATGTCATTTGGATCAAATGTTTAATCAGTCTTGATAACTAAAAAAAAATTTGTATCTAGAAGAATTTTAAAAGTGTAGTGTAAGTTACATCATAATAATTACATATTTAATGTAACAAAAGAGACAGGCGATTAATGTATAATAAGTAAAATCATAACTCTATCTTTTTTATAATTTATGGAAAGAAATCTTTTTTGTGTTATACTGAAATATAATTTAAAAAATGTTACATTATTAGATAGTGAAATAATAAATGTAGAATTAGAACATAAATTGTAAATAAATATTAGTTTTAAGAAATAATAAATAAATAATATGTGGAGATAAATTAAATATATATTAAAAAGGTCTATTTGCAATTTTATTATATTAAACCAATTGTCGTTAATTATAAATATAAAATTTTACATGGAAATTTTTCAATAATGGGAGTTCAAGTTCACTTATCGAACAAAAATTAAATATCATTTCCTAACGCTGTAATAATTTTGTCATATTGAAAAAGGTTATATAAAATTCACAATAAAAAAATCCACAGTCACAAATTTTATTGGGAGTAAACTTTCTCAACTTACTGATATCGTTAAACTGTCAAAAAGTTCGAACAATAAAGAAAGAAAGCAAGTGCAATTCTTATAAATCACAAAATTTTCTTCCGTGACTATTATTATCTAGTAAAAAAAAACTTTTATATATATCTGTAACGAGCACCGTTGCTTCTGTAAATTATTTTTATTTTGTTTGTAATTAAAAATCAATTATTACCATTCACAAATAATTTTACTTATTCAAGTACTTATGACAGTATCAAGTATCAAGCTCGTGTCAACAAATATAACACGACCAATCTAAATGAGCAAAATTTAGATCTTAGGATGTACCTGTAATTATACTGTTTAGTTATTATAAAAATTCGACATATATAAACCAAACGTTTCATTGATCCTTTCTCAATAATATCCTATTTCTATCTTCAGTGATATCCTATTCAGTGAAAATACTATTTAATAGATTGAATTTAAATACTGTCCTCTTTATTTTAAAAGGGATTACCGAATCAATATAACAATTAAGTTTGACAAGTCTTTCTTCTTATCCCTTTAAATTATCCCTTTTATATTATCCTTTTTTAAATTATCCTTTTTTAAATTATCCTTTTATCTTTTATACTATTTATATAAAAAAAAAGACGTATCTGACTCTTTTGCTACATTAATTTGGTAATCCTTTTTAAAATAAGGGGAAGAAGAATATTTAAAATCATTCAAACTATATGATTCAAATATCACTGAAGGTACAACAGACTTTGATAGCATTGAAGCAGGGTCAATAAAATCCCCTTATAAATTTTCATATTAAGTAAAAATTACAGTTACATTGTAAGATCAAAATTCTGCTCATTCAATTTATCTTTATTATGTTTATTAATAATTTTATTTATATTTCTCCCTTCAATTTGTAACGCGTAATAACTTGAATCTGATTGTTGTGAAACGCGACTTGTTGTACTGACAGATTGATATTGTATGCCACTCAGTGTTGGCATTTAAAATATCAGCCAAGTTTCAAAAGATTGCTCAACTCTGTGTAATAAGCGGAATCGCTTGTAGTGAAAAACAAATAAAGATAAATCTCTATTTGTACATTCAGTGCACGATTTATGGCGCAGCATTCGTATGTTGAATGAACGCGGATACGTTAAGATTTAAAGCCTTAGAAAGAAGCTTTCTAAGCACAAAACTGAAACTTTTATAAGCTAAACATAAGCTAAATTCTAGAGGCCGGATTGAAGTATAAGTATAAAAAGTATTAGATAGTGAAATAATAAGTGTAGAATTAAAATATAAATTGTACATAAATATTTATTTTGAGGAATAATAAATAATTGATGTATGAGAAAAAAATTAAATATATTAAAAAGGTCTATTTGTAATTTTATTTTAAATCAATTGTCATTAAGCACAAAACTGCGAATGGCTGAACAAAGCAAGACATATAAAATCCCAAAATCCGAGATAAATCATAAAGCAATTGAATAATCTAATATATATATGATATTTAGTAGGACCTGTTCTACCTGTCGGTTTGGTAATCAACTTTCATTCCCTTTTAGATCCGCGCAATCAAAGAAAAGGACGAACTTTAGTGGTAAACACCTGTTTCACCTAATCTAACTTACAAACTGTAGAGATCTATCAAATCTCGCTTATCAAACTGCAATTGCGGTACAACCCGTGGTAGCGTGATAATGATTCATCGGCAAGTTGTTGAATTTAGCCTCCGAATAGAATCTTTTACACTTGTTAAATTTATAACGTCAAGTTATACCCAATTTGAGTTCACGGAGAGAATTTTTTCTTAGAGTTTAACCTGAAAATATGATAGTTCTAGGACAACATTGTATTTCGATAAATTTTATGTAAATCATTCATTAATAAAATTACAATAAAATATAAAATAAGTTTGATTAATTTTATTGACATGCATGATAAAAATCTTTAAAATATTATATTGTATCATAACTATCATATTTTCAGGTTAAATTTTAAGAGACAATTCTGTCCGTTCTATTGATAGCCATTGTTACCCAAATATGTCGTTAATTCGATTAAAATAATAGAGTTAAATGATTTACCTCAAGAAAATGTATTAAATTTGACTCAAGTTAAATTTATTATTTGATTTATACATTTTGACACAGATAGCATTGCTTTTTTAATATATCTAAAGGTATAATTATTATTAAAGGTATAATAAATTGTAATTTATTGCATTTTATAACGTCTAGTCAAATAAATTATTATTATTCGTTATTATTGTTAATAATTATTTTTAATAATTGAATTGTTTATATATAATTATTATAATAATACACGAGAGTAATATATTATTTTATTATTTATCAATCATTATCTGTGATTATACGTACATTTTCCTATATGTGCAATATTTTTTTATAACATAATCAAATAAAAAATAAGATTTAATAATGTCACTAAATATCAAAATTTTACAAGCTTTCATCTACCTTTAATTAATTATAATTTGTAAATGTATTAACTTGTTATTGATGCGGAAAAATATTGAAGAAATACTTCTCTTATTTGAATATGCAAAAAAATACAAATTTTTTAAAAGAGAAAACATATTTTTAAATATATTTGCAAAATACTAGCTACTTTCATGTTATATTAGTCTATTTTGATGGGCGAGTTTAGATCGGGAGACTTTAAGAGAATTAAATCGGTTAATCCAATCAAATAAATGATGCTATTAGTTCTGCAACTGAACAAGAAAAAGTGAATGAAAAGAAAAATAAAATTAAAAACGGAGAAATTATAAATAGATAAATAAAATAAATCGTTTCGAGAAGGTGAGGCAGGGAAAATTAGTAGATACTAATTTATTTACTTCATTTCTCACGGATTCGTTTATCACAGATGTTTAATTTGATAGACGTAGAACTGTACATTGGATTTTTCGTATAAAAGCACTCTTATAGCGCAATTATTATAAATATCGTATTAACTGGTAATATCATCCACTAATCGATATTAATCAGTTATAAGCATACGGCCGTTGGCCTCGAAATAAAATTGTACTTTTAGTATTAATGATGTTTGCATTAAAAATGATAGTATTAATAATATCGTGTGTTTATACAATTCTCGCACACGCGTGCGCGCTTTCCGTGAAACTATGTAGAAAGTGTAATTGAAATGAATCAGCCTGACAGCGCGACGGGACATTTGCGACGGTGAATATAACAGTGCAGGGACTATTCTATATTCGTTTCCGGATTACGTTCTCGATTTTCACCGAAATCAAGATTAAAACGCTCGATGAATGACGTGTGAATTGTCGTCTAAATATTTCTGACTGCCGTTAACATATCGGTAAAGTGTAAAGGTTAAATTTGCACAATAAGTGGTGACAGGATTTATCGGATTATCCGTTATCGATCGGTCCAAATAAATTTTATTATTTATACAGCTCGGTAACATTGGTCCATCGATCATAATGTAAAGAGATACAATGTAAATACACAGTCATTTTATTAAACGATTAAAGATCGATCACTTTCGTCAAATAAAATATAAAATAAAGGTATAATAAAAACACAGCGATTATTGCTCTTTTTTCATTAGAAAGATACTTTCCAATCACTTAGGATGTTCTGTTTTGTTTAAAATTTAATGAAAAAAAAAATAACGAACTAATGCACCAATCTAATAGCACTTCTTCGCAGATCTATTATAACAAATTTATCTCTGGATAATGGAACAATCGACTGTTAAAAACTGTTCCCGAAGCATCAATTTGCAACTTCTTTAATGTCATTAAATGCAATGAGTTACTTATCTGCGAAGATAAGAAATAACATGTTACACATCCCGAGTAATTTCCGCTATCGCTCGTCAAGCAAGATCACTTCATTTGACCGTGAATCGGCAGAATGCTGATTGTCGTAATACCGGAGTCGGATGTCATAATATTCGTCGAAAATTTAAAAATCGTCAAACATGAGAATAGGCGAACGAGGAAAATAGTTCGATCAGTTCTAAATTTCCCCGCGCAATCCTCAATATCCTCGAAGAGGAAAAGAAAGCATCTTAAGTACACTTACTTGTTGAATTCGCAGAGCTTTCGTAAGAGATCGGTAAAATCCCTCGAGTGGAGGTCTCTTTCTCCGCGAATATCCTCCAAGAAGACAAAAGATGCGCGAAGAGCGAAGTTTTAAGTTCCTCTTCTTGTGGGAGAAACGTGGAGACGCGAAAGGTGATCTCGCCGACGACTTCCGGAAAAAGTCGTCGACGATTACGTCGACGTGGGGACCGTTTGAACCGAACTGACTGGGAAGAAGTTAAAAGTCCAAGGTAGTGATCGGCGACAATGCCGTGGATGATGGTGACCTGGACGGGCCTTTAACAGGTGGCACGCGCGACAGAGTTCCTCACGGTCCAGAGTGCTAACGACGTGTGACGTCGACGCCACAGTGCGAGAGGGCTTTTATAGCCGGTCGGTGCCGCGGCCGACCCGACTCGATTCGTCTCCACTCGACTCGACGCGACCTTCCTGCCTCCTGCCTGCCCAGAGACTCTTGGCCCTATCAACTGATTTGTCATTACGTCTTCTACTCCCAGGTCCACTGCAGTCTCCCTTCGCGCCTCTAATTCACCTCTCGTTGGAGCAGGATTAATAAAGTAGACTTCATTTATCGATGCACGCTTATTCCTAGACGTCGCGCCTGTCACTTGATTCCTTTGTAAAATTATAAGGAAGTGAATGAAACGTCCTTTAAATAGAATATAGAACCTTTTAATCTTGTTCCACATATTACTTTAATCTAAGAGAAATTTTTTTTTAATTCTATATTTATATACAGTTTTCGGAAATATGAATTTTATTATTAGAAAAATTTTTATTTGGAAGGAAAATTTTAATTATTGTATAAAAAATATTAGTTTACATGTTATTAATATGTAAATAATTATGTTTTAATAACAATAATAATTAAATATATATACATATTTTAACATACATAGCAATTTTTTTTCTTCTTTTTGCAGAAAGAATATTAATTTAAAAACATTAGTATATGATGAAATAATTTAAAAAATTAATCTGTTCACTTAACAAAAGGCAAATCGTGTGATTAACATAAAAAAATAAATATATATTTATATCAGAAAAGAACATTACAGATTATATTTTACACACAATATAATTTATATTTGCCTGTATTTATATTTATACTATTTATATTAACTGTTGTATATTTAACTAATCTATATTATTTGGAAAGAAAACGAATTTTTGTTTTCATAATTAGCTTTTGCATGTTTATTTCTTATAAATGCATATTTTAACGTCTATTAACTACTAACTACGTCTAGTTTTTTCTCTCCTTTTTATAGACTTATTTATTACTTTTTTTGTTTTAGGCATTTAGTGTACCAGTGTTATACGTGAGTTTTATTGCTTTCCTTGTTTTATAAATACTTAAGTATCATTTGAAAAGAAAATGGAATATCAAATTAAATTCATTAATTTTGTACCTAAGCAAGTATTAAAGATATAAATAACGTGGGAAGAAGCCAAACAGGATAAGGAATATTATATATATATTATTATATATGATATATCCTTTTTTTCTGATTATTTTTACATTTACCATTTAATATCTATAAGAAAATAGCCAGGTCGGGCAATAACTTGTTATAAAAATGTTTTTATTTCAAAGAGTAAACAATCGATATAAAAGAACAGATTGAAACGTACATATATAAATTATTGAAAAGGATGGAAAATTGCAAAGCACATACATTGCAAATTATTTAAATTTATACCAGGAGTATTTTTTATTATTTTTGCTGCAAAAAAGTACCGAATTCGAGTAGCACTCCTTCAATTTCTATAAACCTGTATAGATATTTTTAAAAATATTTTTGTGAAAACCTCCACAGTTCTTAATAAGTTATGTATTAATAAACTAAAATTCGCAACCACTTGTGACGTACTTACCAAACGCGCGTTGTGAATACATAATTTAAGCCTCAACTACGGAAACCCACATGTAGATATTTTACTGTATTGGATTTATTGTTGAAGCAACAAATATTTTATTTTATTTTAATTAAAAATATTTATTAATGTTTATATATAATATAATGTGCATTGTGTAAATAGTTGCTAGTAGCTACAATTATGAAAATGTAACATCTGCACAAGCACGAAACTTTGGATAATGAAGTTAACCGGAATTATGCGAGGATTCTAGTCATAATTATATTTTGAATATGATAATGGAATACCCTATACTTGTTGCCGTTTATTACCCAACATTTTCCATTACACGTAAATATATTAAATATCGGGGAACGCGCAGGTGTCTCGTACGTAATAAAATAATGCACAAATGCGACGATTTGTATAAAATATTGATAATATTCTAACGGTATTGAAAGAAATATTAAGTTTATTAAATGTTTCTTTGCAGATAAATAAAGAGATAAATATAAAAAAATTTTCGATGACGTTAAGCATGACGATAGATATTCTAAAAAATATTGTCCACTTTTTTTAAATATACCATCGAAAAAAGTATTTTAATTTGCGAAAAACAGTACAGTTTGTAAATTAAATAATAATTTAAAATATGTTAATATTCAGATGTTTAAACGCTAAAATATAGAAAAGTTATACGCGCGCGTAGCTCCGTAAATAAATGTGATGAAATCTTAAATAAATATTTAAACAACATGTAATAAAATATTATTATTATTATCGTGAAAATTAAAATTAAATTCGGAAAAGCTCTTATTAAAACATTATGAAATTAATTGACAAGAATTAGAATTTGAATATATCATATACGCACACTTTTACAAAAAACGGGATAAGGAGAGAATCTTAATTTAGCGTACAATTTGTAAGCGTTAATTAACCGTTAATTCAATGAACACCAACGATAATAATCCAATGGTTCACTTACGCCATGCCATCGAATATATCGTTAAAACCGCTACTCACTATAGTGAAATTCCACCCTAAAGTAATTAAACAGCCGCGTCATCGAAGTGCAACTTTATCGCCCGTCGTCCTACTCAACATCATTTCTGCCATTAACACTTCCATCCTGAACCTCCTTCTAGAAGAAGCTCTTGATGCTTTGACACTTATGCCAACAACAATATACGTTTCTATGCTTTTGATAGCAAATCATGAGATGATTCATCAAATCTAAATCGTATCTCTCCTACAAAAAATATTAACTTCAATTCTGCTTCAATTTCTTATATTTTTATATTAAAATCTTTGTTTAAGAAAAAAAAAATAATTTTTTTACAACGTATACACTTTTCACAGCTAAATAATTAATGGAAGATAATTTGTTACTAATATTATTTTAAAAAGATTAATTTAATAACTTTTTTCTGTTTTATATAAAGAAATATGGAGGGGGGGGGGAGATAATTAGATATTAATAATCTATAAAATAGTCAAACATATATGACAAATAATCAAAGAAAAGGGTGCTTTCCGCGTATCTGGAAGAGATCCAATTCTTGTAGTGCAGTGGAATAACTAGTCGACTAAACCGACATCTCACCACACTTCATCAAAGTCACTAGTATTATAAGAAAGAATAAATATTAATACATATTTAAATTTTTAATAATATGTTAACTATTTTTTATTAATTTTGGAATGCAAATTTTTTCAATAATTTGTACAACATTTATTGCATTAGCTTTAAAAAAATTCTTAAGAATTTTCTATAATATATATGAATTTAATTTTTGAAACCGCTAAATCTTTTTAGAAGCACAAAACGAATTTCTTCCTGTTTGATTTATATAGATGTAATTCAGAAAAACAAAAATGAGCTGAAAAGAACCAAAGAATCTGTAAAAAAAAAGAGATACTCAATTTAATTACAAGGATCCACAGAAACATACGAGTACTCTAGATAAATTGCTTTATGAAAGATAGATACGGGAAGTAATAAGCTCATGATCAAACTAAAGAGAATCACTCTCGCTTGGACAAAGAAATAAAAATATTGCTATATTTTATTATTAATAACAAATTTTTTAACAATATTATATTTTAATATTAATTGATAACATTAATGATAATTGGCAAAACATTTTATATAGGAAAATACAAGAATGAAAAAATGAATTGGCCAGATAACTCATCAAAAGTCTGAGTGTTGTTTCAACCGTATTTTATTGAGACAACTCGGAAACAGGTAGTGCATTCCAATTGAATGCGTAACTTACGTGCACGTGTGTGTCTGACGTTTGTATGCAAGTAGAAAAAGAGTAAAAAAAACTACGCTCGACATTTGCGACCTGTGAGTACGAGGCGAGCATCAGATTAAAAGCGGAATTAATTAATTCACGTACAGTGTAATCCATTCGATGTACATGGTACTCGTGTGCGCGCACTGTCGACACTTTATTCACATCCTTGCCGCACTTCCTGTTACACTGGTGATCGCAGTGGACAAAGGAGATTGATCATCCGTTTCATTCGATTTCGCGGTGAAACTGCGCGTGAGTTTCCTTTTATCAGATTATGAATGAAAAAAATGCCTTATGCAAACGGGACGTGGCCTACACAGGACCAATGATGTGCCTGTAATTGTATATGCTTTGTAACATAATGTATCCTGGATGAATTTTATATTAAATAAGAGATTTTGTCTAGAATTTGAAATTATCCCTTTGTAAAAATCTTCATTCAACTTTTAAAGAAATTTTACTGGAACTTAATCATTATTTTATTATTTATTATCATTTAATATCTAGGAGCTTAATACTAAAATTCCAAGAAAATATCAATCTAATTGTTATATAAAAAAAATATAGAATTTAGAGATAAATTATAGAGATAATATTCCTCGCTTTATGAGATCTGGGACAGAAAAAAGATCATTCTCATAAATAAACGCGAATGGCACATATGCGTGTATCTTTATTTTATTTTATTAAGACAAATAAAAATGTTGTATAAAAATTAATAATTATTTATTATATCTCTTATATGTCTTGCTAATTTAATAACAAAAACGTGAATTTTGTTTTTATATATACCTTGATTTTTTCATGAATTTAAATTTTATATCGGTATCTAATGATTGACGATGCGTTAATGTATCTTTACAAATATTGCAGTCACATTTATGCGTGGAAGCACATCATCAGTATTTCAACACATTTCGAGAGTCATGCACTCGGATATTCATGGTATTTGACTCAAAGCAGAAGCCGAACTTGATAAACGCATAATGACAACGAAGCGCAAATGGATCGATTCGATTAAACGCAATCAAATCGTCAACGAGAACTATTATGTCCACATTTAATTGTCTCAACAACAGCTTTTAGCTATTCCATGCTTTTATTGAATTTTTCATTAAAAATGTCTGTTTCAAAATATCACGATATTTCGAATTCCTTCCAAATCAACACGAATATCTGTATCAAAATATAAATTGCAGCAAAATATTGCATTTTCTCAATGGAATATCTTCTATGATTCAAGATTCAATCTAATCTGTATGTATAGATAAACAACAAAAATTTCCTTGCGCAGAAAAGTACTTTCTCAACAGTTTCGATCAATGCGAAAAATTTGATTGAGAATTTATTGCAATATTTTATTTTATATAAATTATTTCTTATTTTTATATAATTTAAATGTTAAAAATTTTTTTTGTTACAAATATATAAAATACTTTATGCAATATAAAGCATATATTTTAAATATTATATATAATATTATATATAATAATTTCAATAATCTTTAATTACGTATTAAAGCTTTGTGTAATTAATTTATAAACAATTACAAAAAATTTTTATTATATCATTTTTTATTTATTACTTAAAATATAAAATTACTTTAAACGTCAAAATAATATATGAATTATTTTTATATTTATGCTATTTTTTCATTTTAATAGTGACCGAATTAATATCAGTAATAATGAATATTTCTTTATTAATCATACAATAAATGTATTGATTAATTTATATTTAATTAAAATCTTTAGTTCTAAAATATTAAAATAATTTTAAAATCAATCATAAAATCAATTATACACATCAAAATAATTAATCTAATGCCAGTTACCTTCGATGTATCGCAAGTGACATCTATTGTAATAAAGGGTGGGATAAAACAAGAGACGTAAATATGTATGTGAGGGATTGTATGTATTGTAAATATGTGTGTACTTGAAATTCACACGGAGCCGCTGACGACAAAACGTAGGTGTTAAATTACGTCTGCGATTCAATGACGTTAGACTCTGTTTTTCCAAGCGTGAAAACTAAATGTTTACGATGTTGTGTTGCTGAGATAGAGAATAGCGACCGCCTTCCGCGACATATAATAATATATTCGACAGAAATTGTGACGATTGCTCGGTCGGCGCCCTCCGAAAGCGTGTAATATAAGTGCGAATGCGAAACACGCACGCACACACAGCGGCAACGTGTTCTCCATTTGTATAATTACGAATTATGAGCATGCTAATGTTGAATCTCGCAAGAATAGTGGGAGGAAATCGTGTTCTATCACAGCGACGCGCATATTTTGCAATAATAGGGTCGTTCGGAAAAAGAATGTAAAAGACGTCTCTTTTATCTCTTTTATCGAGTTCAACATACGTCAAGTACAGGTAGCGGCATTATTCGTATGTGTAAATGGTAATTAATTACTTTATCAAATAAAAAGATATATATTTTAATATCAAAGATGATTTCTTTTATTTTTATCTTGAGAATTATATATGGAGTCTCTATCAAAGTATCACTCCTTCTTCGTAGTTACATAATGAAAATTTATCTCACGATTATAGAATTTTATTTTGCAGATCTTTTTTACATATAATTTTGAGTGTTTTTCACAATTTTTATATAATTTTAAAATTTTTTTTTAAATTTTTTAAATTTATCATATGAATTGGAATACTTTTCAGAAAGTACTAAAAAAAGTCTCTCTCTCTCTCTCTCTCTCTCTCTCTCTCTCTCTCTCTCTCCCTCTCTCTCTCTCTCTCCCTCTCTTTCTCTTTCTCTCTCTCTCTCTCTATTTTTTTGCTAGAATTTTTTATATATATTTTATATATTCAATAAGATTGGAAACAAGACCGTTTATGTTAAATACATTACTTTAAATACGAAGCGCCATTGTGGCGCTTTGAATGTTTTGAACTTTATATATATTCATATAAATGAATTAATTTCATATATTTTATATATTCTTTCTATATAAATTTTACAAAATATTCTAATTACAGTAATTCTTATTCTAATAAAATTTCTCTTTCTTTAATTTCCGAAGAGAGCTTATAAAATCTGAGAAAGGAGTATTTTTTAAACTCTTTATAAATATAAAATATGAAAATGTTTTAAATATTATGAGAAATTATGAGAATGTTTTTCATCATGATTTCTACGAAACTCCTCCGTTTTACCAAGTAATATTTAGATCCATTAACTTCTATTTACAACTATCAACTTACTCTGAAACTAACTTCAAATTTCTATGAATCATGACGCAATAAAACATAAAAAGAACGATAAGAAAAGATTACTTTCTTCTATCTAAAAAGGAGTTATTTCTTATTGAATTGTATATAATTCAATAAATCCAAAAGTTATTATACGCATAGCCTTATAATTTACGCAGTCAAGAAACTAAATTATTGTCAAATATAAAAGGATAAAAAAAGGGTTTGATTTCATGCTGTTATTACACAGCAAACAGTAAAGTTAATTGCTCACAGCAAAAGAATTCTCAGTCGGAATTATGAACCGTCTATTTCCTTGAATATTGCAGTTATTCATTAAAGAAGAAGGAAAAGAAACATGCGATTTCTTCGCCAAAAGAAAGACGCCAAATTGAAAGGCCAATCTTAAAAAAAATATATTCGAACGTGCAATTATGCACAATTGGTTGATTTGTACCAATCAATTTTTATTCGCGCGATGTTGAATTGAGCATCAAATCGATATACTAAGATAAAATCCCTCCCCAAAGCTGAATAATTGCATAAGAAACTTAAAGAAACTAAATTGGTGGATAATAATAAACAGAATTTGAAATTAAAGGATTGGTTCAAATAAAGCTCCCGCGATATCAGCTTGTGATTAATTATGTACAAGTATAAGATTTTCTTAATGATATAACTGAATCGCATTAATTCAATTAAAGTTACAGTGAGTTGCAACTTTCTTAATTAGCATAACTATCGACTTAATATTTTATGGTAATCACTTTTTCTATCGTCCGATTTTGTATCATTTAATATCAGTAAATGATTTAATGATTTTTATAATATATATGTTTAGAAAACTACAAAGCATAAAACGATTTCAATGTTTTGGAGTGGTGTTAAAGCATTTAATTCATGTATCTGAATATTGAAAAATATTATAGAAATGAATTTACTTTTTTTTTCAATCAAAACATCAGATATTATTTGTAACGATAACAAGCAAATATATATTAGGTGTTGGAATTAATTCGTAGCGTTTTACAAGTGATGGGAAGTACTTTCATTAATGTATTTTTTAATGCTCATGTGAAATAAATAACATTCTTTCATTAAAAAACGCTACGAATTAATTCCAACACCTAATATATATATATATATCTTCATTAATAAAAAAGTTGTAGCATAGCAAAGTAAAAAAAATCTTGGGTATGCCACTAGGCATCGCAGGGTTAACATTAACGAAATAACACGGTGCTTAAAAAAGATCACCAAAAACTAGGCATCGTTTATATATTTGATTACAGATTATAATAAATGGCAGTAATACAAGGATATCTTATCATATAATGTTTATACGCAATAATTAATTAGCTCATCATATCAAACTAGATAAGAGAGAGAGAGTCTAACAATGTTTCAAATTTTAATATTTAATATGAATTACAAATCTTTTCTATATTTAGCTCGTATGTCATATTTAGTTCAAATTCTGACCGATTTCAAATTTTGTTTGTTTAATAAAAAGTTGCTTATTGTTTAGTAAAAACAAAATGAATGTTATTAAAGGAAAACACATGTTTCTCAAAACTGCTTTCTTCGTTTCAAGAGAGTCTCTGCAAAGATTAGCAGTCGCTTCAGCTTTATAGTATGTATTTAAAAATAAATTTGGTAGATTAATTCCAGTTATTTTATATGCAAAGTTACAGGCAGTGTTAAATTTGCCGTCAGTTTAATATCGCTTAACAAAAAAGTTTCAGACGGCAGTTCCGTTTACAATTTAAAGAATATATTGTTACCTAATTTGAGTTACTTTTAATGATTCTTATAGGTTGCCACTGTTTATATTTAATATATCATTAATTTAATTTAATTAAAAACAATAGAGTTCAACATTTTAACTCAAGAAATGTATTAATTTGACTCAAATTTAATATTTTATTCACTGCGTTCACGAGGAATGCGCTATCAGCGCTATTGCATCATTCTATTCTTATTTTATATCTAATAAACAATAAAATGACATAATAGTGTTGATAGTGTGTTCACCGAGTGCAACCTAAGTGTGTACTTTAATAATGTTAATATAAACGCTGTTTATTTTGAAACTAAGCAATTCTACCACAGAAATAAGTTAATTAGATGTGATTGTTTTATATTAAAATAATACATAATTTCAATACACTTGAAAATTCAAAATAACAAAATGTTATTTAACTTAAGGAATTGGTTTAAATTTTATCTTTTAATAGTGTAGACTAAATCGTATTCGTATTGTCGTACCACGGTGGCATCCATCTGGACGGTGTTTTGGGTCTCCCTCGAGAAACCCCCGGTATTGGGACATCGAGGCTTCTATCGGTACGTTTTCTGCGATCACTATTTCTACCTGATACGTTCTTCGAAGCGTTATCTAGGATTACAAATGGTTGATCATTCGCGCGACGGTCTTGTCTGTTTCTACCAAAACTGGGCGAATATGGCCTGGCGACGTCACGAATTACTCGGTCAGCTGAAGGGCTGCGTATTCTTTCGGAAGACTGTCCAAGTCGACCGAATCCTCGCCGCTCATTATCAACATCGCAAACGTGTAAACGATATGTTGGACTAGGAGATCGGGTCCTTGTGACGATAGTGCGATCCAGATCCAACTGCGTCGGTCTCGGCGCCGCTGCGGCTTGAGGCAACTTAGAGCTTCTAGAAATCGAATGTAAAAAGTTTGTGCTGTACAAAACAAAGTGAAAAGTTTTTAACGCTACTTCTTAGAATCTTAAATTGTTGTATGTCTCCACTCGGAAAAGGATTATATTAACAACATTAGCTAGTCTAATTAAAAATAATCTTGTTAATTTTCAAAGATAATATTATTAAAGAAATAAATAACATTTTATTGAAACAAGAGTATATTTGTTTTATTAATATTTTTACTAAATAAACAAGATTATTTTCAACTGGTTGCCAGCGATAATGTTACAATACAATATTTCTTTATTTGTGCAAATTTCCATCCCAAAAAAATTCTTGACTTTAATATCGTAGTTTACAAACAAACGTTTTTTTTTCTTTAATATCAACAAATATAAACGTACCTTCTACTAGCAGGCGGTGGTTTCCCAGTGACGTTCTCTTCATGAATCCGCGTGTCTAGCACACAAAAAGCATCCTGTCCTTGCGCAACGGTTTTGTCTCCACTGCTTAACCAGTGGTGTTCCTTCCTTGTAATTGGACTACGATCACCCCTACCACGAATAGTTCTAAGATCATCGCAACTTTGACGATCATATTTTGCGCAATAAACATTCCTATATTCCGGTTGAAGATCAAGATCACCTTCCAAACGCAGATTAGCCGGCATCTTCAGCGTCTCAACTCTCGGTACGTATCCATAGGGAATGTATTGTGATCTCACTTCACTAGTGGGCTCATACTCATACATACGGCCTTCATGAGGGATTGGTTTGCCGTAACACACGCTGCTACGATCAGAAGAAGACACTCCTGTCGGTCGCAGCATCACCGGTGGTTTACGGTAGATAGGACGATCTCGGGGATAATCGAGATACTTGGAATGATACTCTGGATCCTGATCGATCTTTATAGAAAATTTAGAGCGCGATGGCGAAGTCATCTTTGAGCCATCGGCGCGACCTATCTCAGTATCCGGTTTCGCGATTTTCGGTCGTTCACGTGGAAAATCCTAACAATTATATTCTATGAAATCTTATTATCATGTTAATAGAAAACACATCGCAAAATTAAGAACTTTTCAGAGTAGTTTCAAAATTCTTTCTAAATTAGAACAACGAACTAAATTGAAACAGCGAACATGCATAACTTCACTTTCTTTCCATGTTATACTTTCACTTATAATATATTCGTTAAAACTATGTCATAAGTTTTAACGAAAACTATGTCATAAGTTTCAAAGATTATGTAAATTTTATCACTTAAAATTGTGACTTTTTCTGTTTCCACACAAACAATGTGTCGTTTTTCCACAAAAATTAGAATCAATTTCTTTTATCTCAAAAATGCTATCTTGTATGTTCTTTTTTATCACCGCGGAGATATAATATATACGAGATATATCTATTTTAATATACATATATTAAGATCTTTAGAGCTTAATAAATTAATTTTCAACAAATACCTTATATGCATCACGATATTCGGGAACTTCGAGCGGTCGATTATTTAGATCTTCCAATTTCGATACCAACATATTCATCTCCTCATCTTTCTTCCGCTCTTCTTCTTGACTTCTCATCCATTTGTTTTCTTCATTATTGTCTTTAACCCGTTCAACTATTTCTTGTGCCTGTTTAACGCAAGGATGAGCGAAATTTTTGATGCTCTCAGTGTTTTGGTAAAAGTCTCCGCTAGCTTTTAAATGCATTTGAGGTTTCTGTGGCTGCGATTTATCTGTAATATGTAGTCCAAAGAAAAGAGGATTATGATAACAAGCAAAAGAGAATAATCCTAAAGTGATCAGACTAGAGATTGAAATTGAGATTGGATTGGAATTTATAATCAGTTAAAAGAAAGAAAACTAATCTCAAGTTCAATGAACTGTGCTTTGATTGATTAAATTTTAATCTCAGTTTCCTTAACTTATAGCTATGAAAATAATTTTTTAATTTAAATTATTTATATATATTTTTTTAAACTAAATTATTTGTTATAAGTTATTTAATACATCATGTTACTTTTAATTTAATGCTGTTACCTTTGACACTGTAGTCCCTGAATACATCGGTATATTCCGGCATAAAGTAAGTATCCCCCTCGAGTTTTAAGTTCGTGCTTCGCCTCAACAATTCTGGCCTTCGTGCCCCCACGAAAGGGACATATTTGTCCTGATTTTCCGTCGCTGTTTCCAACTCACCCTCCATCTTCAAGTGGGTGGGTACACGCATGAGTTCCGGTCGGCTAACGTTAAGCCACTCGATAAATTTCTCGCACTTCTCCGTCATGGTGTCCAAATCACCTTCCATTTTCAGGGATGTAGGTCGGCGTATGAGCTCAGCACGATGCTGACCCTCATAAGGTACGTACGCTGAATATGTTTCCGTATCGGTATAAAAATCACCGCTGCACTTCAAGCTGGTACCCCTTTTTACAATGCAATAACAATGAATTTATGAGATGGCAATAAATTAAAATACAGTGATTATAGCAATGCAAAATAACTTTCATTTTTTATATGGCTTTGATTTTTTGATAATTTATATTAAAATGACTCTTACTTCTCTTTGAATCTTTGATTCTTATTTCTTCTTTAAATCAGAAATTAATTTTAAAACTGTAAATTACTCAATGCGACATTACATTTAAAAATTTTATTTTAAATAAGATTTTTGTATATACTTTGCATAATTATAAAAAATTTCATTTTTATTTGCTGTAACTGGTATGTCAACATAAGAAATAACTTATTACGTATCTATAGTCATTTGCGAAATAAAATGCTTTGAAATATATGCTCGCATTTTATTAAATGTCACAGAAATCCAACAAAAAATACAAGAAAACCAAGAGTCGATTTTGTTGCCAATTTAGTTGCATGACAGTTAGTTTTATCCTTCTTCGATTTGCGTAAACTCGCGTGTTTCGGAACAGTTCGATACGATGAGCTTATAGGATTCACGATGCAAAAGACATCTTCGTGAAATTAACTAAACGAATGAAAATTAGAATTGGATCAATGCATATTATAATGTAATGGCCTTTTCGTATTTTAAATTATTTATTGCCTTTTTAGCTTTAAGATTTATGTTTTAATAAAAATTGTATTTCTTATTAATATATTATTTATATTAATATTATATATATTAAAAAATATTATATTAATATATATTAAAAAATATTATATTAATATATATTATTATATTATATATTTTATGTTTATTATTTGTTTAACTGTATAAATATATATTTGTTAATTATATAACGCGATTTTATACAATTTATACTAGTAACAATTGAATTTTACTTTCTGAACGAAGGGCGTCTCATTGAATTGTCGAATTGACGAACTCCCGTCTCCATCATTTCGTTTCCATGAACCACTTGAGAGGAAACATTCTCATTTTTTCCAGGTGAATCCTCGACTTCGGCTTCGTGTTCTTTAGGATCCATGCAATTCGAAGGTTGCGCATTTTCAGGAGTTCCATCTACGTGCAAATAATCTTCAGGCCAGAAATTTTCCTATTACATAAATTATTATATAAATTATTTAAGTATAAATTAGTATATAATTTTAATGTAGAGAATGTTAAAAGAGATAAATTTTCACACACAAACACAGTGTACAAAAATCTACCTTTTTTATTGCTCACTAAAAGCAAAAAAATGTTTAATATAAATTCAAAAGCCAATATTTGTTATAAAATATAATTTAATTAGCGATAACGTAAGTAACTCTCTTGTGCTTATTTGGTATAAATGTAATGTAATTAATAATTGTATACAATAAAACTCCGAACATATTAGGACACAAGACATTTCCGATAATAAAAGCACACTAGCTTCTACCAGTACTTATTAGTTCCGATAATAGGATCTAACTTTCAGAAAACTGAAGTCGAACACGTTGAGCTCCTATTATTCAAATTATGGCGTCGTTTACTTCAGATAATAAGAGCTCACGTATATGAATTCGTAGATTTGGTACTGAACACGAACTTATTCGCATAAATAGAGTGCAGATGAACAAAATTCTACTGTATATTGTTTTACGAAAATCTTGTCTTTTAATTGATCATAATATAATTTAAAAATTTATGTTCTATTTCATTAAACAACTAAACAAATTAAAACATATCAAAAGGATTTTTATTTCTCGAAATGAAATATGTATATATTTTATATGGATACCTTAGATAGTTCTTTAACATTCTTTGCACCAAATGCGCGCCGATATTCAGAAGCTGAACACTGGACTACCGATTCCGGGTAAGATTGTAGATTGTCCTTCGGTTGATCCTGCACCCGTTTCCTCCGATAGCGAGCTAGCTCGTCGACCGTTAATTCCTCCAGGAATGGCCATCTTTCCTTGGTCTTGTTCTTACGTCCTTTATCCTTGCCCTTACCATGCGCTACCTCGGAATCCGAGGACGACTTACCGACACCGCGAGAGGAGGATCTTTGCCTAATCGTAGTCGAGCAGAAAATGACACCGTTTAACAAAATTTAAAGTCTACTGATTTTATTTTTATTAAATAATATTAATTAATATTTTATCATATAATTTTGTTTTAAAAAGTAATTGTTCGCCAAGCTTTTTTTTTAATTTTTACTAGTGAAACTTCGTTAATTTAGACCGTCGGCTTCACAAGTATTGCGGGCAAGCAGGACAATTCGCGACATGATGTGGCTAGACAGCCTGAGCTTACTGAAGATGACGAGGAACCGAAGTCGCGAATTAAGGATGGGCGAGTGGCAGGAGCGGCGAGGAGGCACAGGGAGGACGAGGAACAGGAAGAGAGTGGTACGATGGTACCGAACATGCCGTTACAATGGCTCTCCCAGACGCGACGAATCGATCTGCAAAATGCGCGGAGAGCTTGAAAAATAAATCTCATCCTGGCTTAATAGCTTGTGCGCACGTCAGTCTTCGCGAATTTATGTCAAAGATAAACATGATATGCGTAAGATGTTTTCAAAATATTGTAATTTTGACTATAATCATTGTCACGGCAAAGAAATTTTGAGAACTAAACGAACTTGTTTTTTTTTTCTAATAAATTGTAATTAATTATCAAAAAGCTCTGAAGAGGAAGACACAATAAAGGTAATCGAGAAATTAATATGAATTTTATAATTAATAAATAAATTATTTATCAATCATAAATAATATGTCTAAATGTTACACTATTTCTACTTTATCTAAACTAAATTCCTTCCTATACTTAATTTATTTGAACAAAGAGTTTAATCAAGTAAATGTATACTTTTATCATCAACCTTTCGATTCATGCTGATTTTCAAACATAATTAGTCGTACATGAGACGAGCGCCTGGCTCTAAAAAAATTATCTGTAGAATAGCATGATGTTACCGTTTATGATCTCACTGTTGCCAAATATTTTGCAGGCTAAAGTAAGGCAACTATACGACACGTAAAGAGCATGTAGAGATATTTTTCTCTTTCGCTTTAAACCCTTCCTCATCGGAAATTTGACAAAGCGAATTGATAATCTGTTCGAACCTGACAGCTTGTTTTGGTATCATTTTACTTTTTTTTTTCTTTCTCGTCCTTACAGCTCGCGCGTTCGTCGATTTACTCTCTGGTCGATTCGTAATACCGAGGTTTCGTTTTGCTCGACCCAATGGCCCCGATTTTAACGGACCCTACTCTATCCCCACACTGACTTTCTCCGCACGACAAATCTGTATGGGCGGCTAAATTAATGTCCGTACCACGTGGTCCTTGCACGCACCGGCCGACACGCGATTCAATATACCACTGGGTTCGCCGGCCGGTCAGTTATTCTACTGTCGCGGTGCGTGATTCAATCTGAACGCATTTTACAGAGCCACCGTAGGTGGCTTGCACGCGAGCTTTCTTCATGGGAGGAATCCAGGCCGTGGCCATCAAAAGTTTCACCTATCTCGTCTCTTATCGCCATTGCTTTTCAAATTAGTACTATAATTAGATACGCTAGCGAGACGAATTGAATATTTAGCAATATTTCAACCCTTGTCTGTGTTTTATTTATCCCCTAGTCCTAAAATTCCGCAGCGCCACATTTATTTGATGGAACACCTTTTTACCGCATTACTTTGTAAAATTAATGCAGTAAACGATATATATCTCGTTTAAGCTGTTAAATTGTCTAGGCGTGATCTAACGATCGGGATAAATGGGATTAAACGGTGATGATCATTTGGTTGAAAGCATACTTCGAAGTGCTTGCCACTTATCAAATTGAAAAAGACTCTCGAAAGTATCGCGCAAAGATGAGAAACCAATCAATAATATTGATAATTATAATCTTCAATATTGATTGAATAGATTGTTATAATTAATAGCTATCTAATTATGTATATTTTATAGAGAGACGTATAAAGTCCTGAATTTTAAATACACATAAAGTAAATGCGTTATATTAGCACAGCATACATTTCTATTATTTATAAAATATATTTTATTTTGTCATTTAAATCTTGTAATATCTGTATATTATTATAACTATAGCAGTGTAATGTATTTATAAACGTTTCATATATATCTCTTTAGAAACAAAAATTTATTAGGAATAAAAATAATAATAAACAAATAAAATAAGAATAACATAAAAAATGTTAAATGCAACTATTATTATTTTAACATAGAAAATGACGAAAAGGAAAATAAGCGAAAACAATATTCTTATAACAAATTTATTTTAATCGCCACAAGAATGGCTCAATTTTCAATCTTCAAAAATTTCATTCTTCATTTTACTCTTTCATAAAAGTTTCAGAGAGTGAAAAAGATTTCATATTATTATTTTGTATGTAATATATAATATTTAGTTTGGATTGAACTAATCTTTATCTGGCAAATTTAAGAGTTAAATCTTTACAGGAAACAGCATGGCAATGCGAGCGGGCAAATAATTATTCTACGAATCCGAGTTAAAGAGTTAATTAAACGGCGTAACATGTAAGTATACTTCGATCGTGGCAAGAAGCAGCGCGAAATGTTACCTTTTGCCGGGACGGTCGCTTTTGCCCTCGCCCATCGCATCGTCCTACCCAGCAATTGCCCCTTCGAAGGATGCGAGGTGGTGACGGTCAAAAAGATCGGGGGATGTATCGTCTTCGGGTTGGTATTCGCGGTAAATAAAGAAGAGGAAAAGGTGCGAAGGAAGATGTAAGCCGAGCCAAGCCTTCCTTCTGGCGTGACTGGCTTTTCGGAGATGTTGATAAGAAGGTGAGAGCCGGTGTGATACACCTGCGCAGTTGTGAGGGTTGGTCCGCCCCGCGGTAGGGTGGTGAATAGGTAGTTTTGAGACGTTAGCTTAGATGGAGACTTTAACTTGTTAGTTAAATAACGCAATTTAATAAAAGATCGAAAGCATAAAAAATACAATTTCAGTCTTGGAAACGTCCTGTTAAATTAGAATTTTGAGATTAAGATTATAAAAGACAGCTGTTTCAACATAATTATACTATGGCGTACAATGTGCTAAAAGAATTCCAAATAGAGTATTTTATTGAAATTTTCAATCTCAAATATATTTATTGTAATAATTAAGATAATAATGAAGTATTTATTAAAGTATAAATTATATATTGAGCCTATAAATTAAGTTGCAGGATTGCTTAAAGAGCACAAATAATTTATCAAATGTCAAATCCGCTTTATTAACTTATTTGAATTATTTGTATTCGATAATCTGCAGAGAAATCCATATATTACAAATAATATATTATAGATTGATACGTGTTATAAGTGTATAATAATAAATAATAAATAAAATATTGAATAAGTATATATAATATAATAAGTTAAACAATATGTTGAAATTAAATTTTATATACAAATTAGATAGTTTTAATCCTGTCTTTTAAAACTTTGAACAGTTGATTAAACACTTGATAAGTAAAAACAATTTATATAAGTTTAATGTGTAATTAGATGTAAAGAATTAAATTTATATCCATTTTAATAAAAAAACATATTTATGTAAATTAATCCATTGTATTAATTTATATAAATTAGTTCATTATATCAATTTTTCTATATTATTTGTCTCTAATTGTAAGTAAAATTACGTAATTTTGAATCAAAAGATTTTAATAAATCAAAATGATTTCACAAATTAATGTTACTTTATTTTCTTTAGTAATCGAAATCGTACACAATTTCAATTATGCTTTTAAAATATTTAAAGAAAAAATTACAGAAGAAGAAATATAGTAACTTAATTTCTGTAAATTTTGTTCCATCAAAATAAAGACAAACTTTATCTTTTAACTTTATTAATAATACATGAGTTTGAACAAAATTGTTTATTATGCAACATTTAAAAAAATTCAATCGAATCATTTTGAAAACATTTTACTAAATTAGACATATAATTTCTTTAAACTTGCTGAATCGCGCGTCGTACATCTTCAATGCTTTGTGGTATTTCCGATGGAATTCGAAGCTATACCAGATCACACGTAGTTGTTTACCCTTTGGGAACATTCGTAAACGCGATGTAGTTCAGGATGCAATGTTTCATGAACACGGAGGCGCTAGCGGACAAATTCCCTTCTCAAGAAAATTCCAAGAATTGTCGACGCCAGCTGTCGCTACGATCGCAATCATCTGATCGGCTGTCAAAACTCCTCAACCGCTCGACCACTGTGCATCTGTTACTCTGTTTGACAGAATCGGCAGATCCTGCAGGATCAGCGAGTGAAAATGTTCGGAAGAATATCGTGGCATCATTTGATTTCAAAATGTCTATGAGAAGGTAGTATCGGCGAGAATGAACAAAAACATGAATTCACCGTCGAAACTCACGGAGTTCGCTCCGTTGAGCCCCGAAGAGAGCCAACCCGTAGTAGCTTCACTCTTCTCCAAGTTCTTCAGCTTCACCAGGAGTTAGTATTCTGAGCATAAATCTTTATTATTTATTACAATTATTATTATTTTATAAATAAGGTGATACTTAAATAGGTGGTTGATAATGCATACTACTCTTCCTAAGGATGAAAAAAGGTCATACAAACATAGGTCCTGAAACTCTTCCTTTCAAAGATATAAACACTTTTTGTTTATGATGAAAAATGTACTTCTAGTAGGACATTCTCTATGAGGAAAAGTCTCTTAAATTGAGACGCAAAGCTTCTATGGTATCTTCTTGAGTTTGTCTATATGTCAACTGAACATCTGTTCATTCAATATATAGAATAACAAACCTGATGACATTAGGTTTGTTATTTATCAATAAGTTTTCTGAACTGGCATATATCGATGTAATAACTCAGATGAGATAATATGTATGTTTAAAAGATGTTATAAAAACATCATGAAGACGTCTTTTGGATATAATATCTATAAGACATCTAAAAACATTATAAAGAGATCTTCTGAACAATGCGTGTTGTTTGGGAAGTTGAAGTGATTAAATATAGTTCGTTTATTGTTTGTTTTTAAACTGATTTAATATGATATATTTTGTCTTCAATATCAAAATGATATACTTTACCATATTCTTTACTTCTAACAGAAGAAAAGTGATAGTGCTCGTAATTCTTTGTGTTATAGCTATTCGTCAAAAATTTTGACGCAATATGTTTACATCTCAGAAAAGAAGAGTTTCGAACCTATAAAATATAAATCTAGGCTGCATTCAGCAGAAAAAGCAGCTTTGCACAACTGTTGAAAGATTTTTTAATATGATTGATTATTATACATTTAGATATCCAAGGAATTGAAAGCAACAACCATTTTAATTAAAAGAATCTAACAACAGTTACAAAACTGCTGAACGCAGCCTAGATTTATATTTTGATTTTTATTTCCTTTTTTAAGAAGAAGGCAAAATACACTGAAGTGAGACTTATTCCAGTGTCATCCTGTATGTAGTTATCAATATGTTATTATGTTATTATTATATTCATTAAATATTAAATATATGTTGTTATAATAAAAAAAAGATATTGCAGTTCTTTATTTAAAAAAAAAATCTTTTATGTAAGGAGTGAATAATTTCTAATTATTGTGATTTACATTTAGATAATGTCTGAGAGCACCGAGCAAACTCCAGATGACGATAGTACTAGTATAATAAATTTCCCATTGGATACTAACGAAGGCCGTAGCTTACCAAACGTTCTGAAACGCATCAGTAATATTGTAGCATTAAAAAGTAACGTAAGTTTCAAAGATATTTTTTATGATGAATGAATGCGTTTTATTTTATTTCTTTATATTATAATAATATAAAGAGTTTTTATTATAATAATTATTTGTAACACAGAATTTACGTTCATATAAGGATTCTCAATTAAGAAGTTACTGGATGCCTGATAGTGTGAGTAAACAGTGTTATGAGTGTGGCGAAAGATTTACGACGTTTCGACGAAGACATCATTGTCGCGTGTGTGGACAAATCTTCTGTTCCAAGTGTTGCTCTGATCAAATACCAGGGAAAATTATGGGATGCACTGGTATTACAAATAAATTAACGTTACTCAATAGCTAATAATGCCTTACGATTTTTGCTTTGAGTTCAACATTGAAAATTGATGGTTGTATTCAAAATCAGAAATATTTTTTAACGTTAATTGAAAATATGAGACATTTTTATTATTTATACTATATAAGTGCAATGAAAATTGAATATCTATAGGTTTGCTTTTTGTAGCTGAACTAATATATACTTTCTGTACTTTATATGTAAAATATAGATACATATGTGAAATTTAATGAAAGCGAGAAGGAAATTACAGTCTAATTTAAGAATATATATAAAAAACAAACTATATATAACTACAACCAGCAAATATTAGGTTTTATTATTATTAGATGCAGTTCTTGTATATTTTTATAAATACATACGCGTACGTATTCTCTATGTTATTTGTATCTTTTTATATTTTTCAGGAGATCTTAGAGTTTGTACATATTGCTGTAAAGTAGTTCTTTCGTACTTGCAATCATCGGATATGAGGAGTGATTTGTCGGCGGATTTGAAAGCTCTGCAGGAGGATCTTCAAGTAAAGTATGGAAATGATTCACCGCTATTAGCACGAAAACATGCTAATGAAACAATGGGCGACGAAACATCGATATGTCGAAAGCCAAGTGTGGGATACATGGAAGAGAACTATGCAACTGAACGGTATGTTAATCAATCTACACTAAAAAATATAGGTGTGAATTTAAACTAAAACACCATGCAATGTTTATATAATTCTCACTGATATAAATCGCACCTATATTTGATAAATCCACACTTATATTTTTAAAGTGTACGTATATCTTATCTATGTAGTTATGTACACTTGTTTCTTATACACTTGAGTTTATTTTTATTGTAGGTCGAGCGGTAGCTATTTAACTTCACAGGAACGTTCTCTTGTATTACAAAATTCAGCTTCTTTAAGAATGATCTGGGAGGAATTATTTCGCTCCAGTCAAGCCATTCAATTGCAAACACATAGAATTCGACTGAAAAGTTATCACAATTGTTTTCTGGCGAATGAATTGGTGAATTGGATGATAGCTCAGAATAAAGCGGCAACCCGGTACATACTTGATCTGAACAGTACTAGATTGTTAATTGTTTTAATCGTGCTAATTCAAATTAAGATTGTGACGCGCTTTTTTTTAGTGTGCAGGCGACTGCGATAGGTCAGGCATTACTAGAAGCGGGTTTTATCGAATCAGTTGTCGCTGATTATGTATTCAGCGATTCGGCGACCGTATTTAGACCGGTACCGTTATCTTCCTTGCAAAATATAGACTTGTTAACAGAAAAGCGAACGACTTGCGATGCGCAAGAGCCAGCCTGGGTAAAAACTATTCCTCAACACGATTCGGCTACGGGTAATACGACAAATTAACATTATCAACAATGAAACGAACAATTGCTTAACGATATTTGATTACTTATAGATTCTGAGAGCGAGACTAAGCCGATGAGCTCGCACTCGCAAACCTTCGGTCGTTTGCCGTCGTCCAGTTCGAGCTTTTATCTGGATTTAAATCTAGAAGCATCCACCGTCACATTAAAAAGACCAACCTCGGAAGATTTAACCGCGATTTCTGTCGACAGTAGCGATG
The DNA here is from genome assembly GCF_000204515.1 of Acromyrmex echinatior. The sequence continues at coordinate 31,904 of NW_011627522.1, read as the reverse complement.
GAATAATCGAACAGAAGGAAATTAATCTTAAATCGCACGACTGCAATCTCAAAATATGTGACGATCTTTTAAGTGATACGCTTCAAGTACACGAGTTTAAGGAAAAAAACAGTTGGCACAGAGCAACTAATTTGAGGACAGCTTTTGGCGAATTAAGCGCGTACGAATGTTTAACGTAAGTCTTTTTTCAGTATTTAGCAGTGACAATAGTAAAGTAGAAAAATAAACGACATATTTGCTCATAGGTCTGCGTACAAAGCGCATGAAGATTCTCTTATTAAGCAACTTCTTAGCAAGGAAGGTTTGTCGCAAACATGGTCGAATACGATTTTGTCTATCGCGCACCAGATAATCGATCATGTTAGACCGGATCTGAATCATGACGCAGATAATCTAGATATTCGACAATATGTGCAGTTCAAGAAATGCCTCGGTGATAGCAGAGATGACTGCGAGATCGTGTCTGGTATAATTTGTAGTAAGAATATTGCTCATCGCGGTATGAACGCTATGATCGCTCATCCGAAAATCTTATTGTTACAATGCGGACTAATGTATCAACGTGTAGAAGGCAAATTGATAAGCTTGGAGCCTGTAATGATGCAGGTATATTGCAATCTTTTATTATCTTCACTCGATCAATCTTGTGTATGATACTTGTATTATTATTAAAAATAACTTTATAATATTTTAATTTCTTAAACAAATTCCTAGGAAAATGAGTATCTCGGGCACACAGTGGCGAGAATCACCGCTCTGGGTCCGGATGTAGTATTAGTACATCGATCCGTAGCCAGATTAGCTCAGGATAGATTAAGAGAATGTGGCGTGACATTAGTGCTAAATGTAAAGCTTAGTGTGCTAAAGAGAGTCGCGCGATGCACGGGTGCTAGTATTGTAAACACTATAGACGCGCACATAAGCGCAAGATATATGCTTGGCACGTGCAAGAAATTTTATTTAAGAAATTTTCCAGATGAGCGAAGTAAGTATAAATTATAATATCGCTCCCTTATTTGAAACGTAACACAAACTGAAAGTTTAATTGAGCTGTTTCACTTTTAGAGCAAAGAAGCGATATCTAAAATACATATTTTATAACATTTTATGAAACTTTAATATTCTCTCCTTCTATCTCTCTCAGGAGGTGTCAAGACACTGATGTATTTCGAAGGCTGTGCAAATCCGCATTTAGGTGCGACAATTGTATTGCGAGGCGGATCACAGCTCGAATTAAAGAAGGTGAAAAACGTCACATCAATGATGATCTTCGCGGCTTACTCGTGGCGTCTTGAAAAGTCATTTCTCATGGATGAATTCGCTAAACCACCGTCACCTAAGGACAATTCGTTTCTGGATGAAACTTCTCAGAAGGATTCCTCGAGTGACGAGAAGACCGAGAAACTCGAAACCTGCGTTATCGATGAACAGACACACGTGATCGAAATGAAGAAACTGTCAAAGATAAATCAAAATCACGAAAATATTCCTTACAGTGATCAAAAAATACAGAATATCCAGACAAATAATTCAAATACGCCTAAGAATGAAAATGACTCCGAAAATATTTTAAGTACGAATTCTTTAAGAGAAGTTTCGTCGATGTTATCGGAAGATTCCGATCCTTATGACACCTTAAAATTGTTTAAAAAGAAATTAAAACCATCTCTACATGATTCAAAAGATACCGTGCCAGTGTCTTGCGAGAACAGTATGGTTCCACATAATGACGATAAATCCAAAAATTTGTTGATAGATACGGGTTTTGATTCCAATATCACAGAAATATGTAATAATTCCGCGGAATTGTTCGCAAGCAAGGAGACATCTATTGAACAAAAAACCGACGATCTCGTCGACAAGGCGAAATTGAAAGAAAAGATATCCTCGGAAGAGAAACGTATCTACGGGGAGTCCATAAGCGATCGGAGCGATCCATTGCATCAATATTTAAACGAGGATGATGAAGATGTGTTTAATCGTACGAGTCCGAGCGGTCAACGCTTAAGTGTCGCCGATTTTCCACTGTTCAACAAATTCAAGAAAGCGCTCCAGGACACCGTTTTGAGCGTATCACCGTATTTAAAATTTTCAATACCCTATTTGGAGACCGAACTCGGAAGGAATTGCATACTGAGGAGCTTTTTTCCGCGAGAGATCTATTATTCGGAACAATTTTTAGACAAAGTCAAGGAGATCAGGACGAACAGCGTGACTGTGAGCGAGCAGATCGACAATCGCGAGTGTGTAAACATCAAGTTGAAATCGCAGCATCCGTTCGTCCAGGCTCGTCTTACCACGGACGTTGATAATCGCGAGGTGCAGAGTCTTCTAGCAAACTTCCGTGCGTGCGGTAACAGACTTTATCCGACGCATAACGTACTGCTAGATAGGATGCAGCAATCGCCAGCGTTCGAGAGCAACGAGCAACAGATGCCTTCCTGGCCGGATTGTTTGGATCCCAACAGCCATCAACGCTTGTCCGTGCTGTTTTGCAGTTTCTCGCACACCGGCAATGACAACCCGGCGTTCTGCGTGAATCCCTGGATCGTAAACATGACTATGTACGGTCAGAACGACATCGCGCTCGGCCGCTTCCTGGAGCGTTATTGCCTGACGACGGAATATAAATGTCCGGCACAGAATTGTCGCGCACAAATTGCTCAACATGTTAGGCGCTTCGCGCACGACGGCGGTTGCGTGCATATCACCCTCAGCGAGATGAGCTGCGAGCCGTTCGTGCAGGAAGACACTGATCAAATCTTGATGTGGAGCAAGTGCATCAAGTGTAAGAGCGTGTCACCGGTGATACCAATGTCGGGCGATACTTGGTGCTTATCATTTGCTAAATATCTTGAGCTATGTTTCTACGGTGGTGTCTACACGAAACGCGGTATGGACGCGTGTCAGCATTCCTTACATCATGATCACTACCAGTATTTCACACGCAGGAATATGCTGGCTGTTTTCAAATTTACCAAGATTTCGCAGTGGGAGATCTCGCTGCCACCGCCATTGATTAACATCACCTATGATCCGAAGCAACACGCCAATGTGATTGAAGAGATGAAGATCGTGACATTGAAAGGCGATGAAGTTTTCTCAGCGATACGAGAAAAGCTGACGAGTTTGCAGACGGACCTGGAAGGCTTGAACCTCGCCAAACAACAACTAGCTAAAGATCAGCAATACTTTAAGAATAAGATTGAAGAGATTCAATTGAAGCTAACGTCACCAACACTAGAGAATAAAAAGTTAGAAGGTAAAACTTCCGAGAAACAGGTGCAAGGGCTGATGTTCAGGATCGAGGATGGCATTGTAATACTTAAACGGCTCATTGCGGAGGCTGTGTTCACGTGGAATAGCAAATTGTCGGAGATATCAGCCAAAAAAAAGGACGAACGGCCACGTCGATTCACCGAACGATCCATGACAGTCGGCAGTAACAGTATAGTCGAAACCGACGGATACATAACTGAAGACACCGCATCGGAGTCACAAATCGAAGACTTGAGCCCTATGTCGGCCGATTACAATGCTGTCGACGCGATCGCAGCGGCACAAAGTGATTTCCAAGCATCCGAAGTGATCGAGAATTCTGACAATGAGCCACCAGAATCCGCTAATAATCCCGAAGACATCGTCACTGTTCAGGGCTCACCGAAAATGCATCAGAGATCACATTCTGACGTTCTACCACTGTCTTCCGATGACATGCATGATAAAAAGAAGAAGAAGAAGACGATTTTGTCACAATTGCTGCCGTCTGTTTCTGTGAATCATACAATTTCGAATCCTTTGGGGTCTTTAGAACATTACCTGCTGCCTCTTGGGTATGTTGATTCGTAATCTCAAATCTTGTAGTATTTATAGTGCAGTAATGACAAATTCCAATTTCGAATCAAAATTTTAAACTACAACAGAAATAGTATATAATAATAAAATTGTCAGAGTAGAAGAAAAAAGAAATTCTCAAATGAAAATTCCTTTCAACTCTAAAAATGATATCTAAAAATGCTATTATTTTGCATTTGAAATGAAATTTAAATGAAAATATCTAGGAAATCAGAAAATTCTCAGAAAATATTTTCAAAAGTTACATGTTTAAGTTACATCATTAAGTGAATGAAATAAAAGATGACATTTTTTTTAATTACAAAAGATTTACTCTTTGCTTAATTTTTACTTGATTAAATCGATTGTGAGAGTATTGTCGTTAAGAAAATTTAATTTTAACAGTTTCAGATATATATATATATATATATATATATATATATATGTATATATATTATATATAAATAAAATAGTTACGTACAATAATTATGCATATTTTGTATACATATAAAAGGTCACTTTTTTTTTACAGGTCCGTGGTACCTATAGTAGTCTATGAATCCGAGCTTTCGTCTATAATTGCGTATGCTTTGGACTCACATGACTACAAGCACACGTTGCAGGAGCTCTTACGTTCAACGAAGGGACCAGAATCGAACCCTAGTCCGTTGAGCAAACGCAAGTTTCCCGAAGGTAAGGACAGCTCCCTCGACCTGGCGCAATCAAATGAATTCAAGCGGCCGTCTGTGCTGTCCTTCTTTCGAGGCAACAGTCCCAACTCAGCCAGCAGTCCTATTGAATCTGACAAGAATATGTCAAATGCAGAAACGAGCGGCGGTACCGTAGTCGGTCCTGACGTTGACGACGACAAGAAAGCGACCAAGCAGCAGAATTACATTGAAGTACAATTTAATGATGCCACAACCAATTTCTTCTGCAGGATATACTTTGCCGCGCAGTTTGCTGCGCTCAGAGAGAACGTTTTACCCTGTGGTGAGGATGGCTTCACGAGGAGTCTAAGTCGAACCGTGCAGTGGGCAGCCAGAGGCGGAAAGAGCGGCAGTGCTTTCTGTAAGAGCAGAGGTATGTTGTTTATGTATGCTTTGATTATTTAACATATAATTTATTAATTCTAAGATGAAAAAAAGGGACAGTGTGATAAATTTAATCCAATCCAATAGTTTATCTTTAACATCAAAATGATATTGAAGATAAACTAAACATGTTTAATTACGTATATTCACTGTAATCTGCTATAAAATAAAAAAAATAAACGAATCTTTGACGGTTTTTAATTTTTAATCATTTTGATTATAGCACACTAGACATATTTTCTTTTGCAGATGATAGATTCATCATAAAGGAAATGTCTCGGCTCGATATGCAAATCTTCCTCGATTTCGCACCCAATTATTTTGCCTACATGGAAAGGTGTCAGCAAACCAAACAACCGACGTTGCTGGGCAAAATAGTTGGTGTGTACAGAGTGTCGTTTAAGAACAACACAACCAACGCGGCGCTTCGTACTAGTGTGTTAGTAATGGAGAATCTCTTTTATAATCGAATCATTACTGACAAATTCGATTTGAAAGGATCTGTGCGGAATCGGCTGGCGAATCCTGACAATACATGCCACGAAGGTGAATTGGTTTTGTTGGACGAGAATTTGTTGAACAGTATGTATTCTTTCCAACTTTTGTTTACAAATACGAGTATATGAGAAAGAATCATTTTACTCAATTAAAAATTTAGCTAGATATAGATCTGAAAATAATTTTGTTCATAAAATTATCTGCAGATCTCTATCTAGTTAAATTTTTAGATATTTTAGTAAAACCGTTCTTTTCGTATAAATTCGTAAAATTAATTAAGATTCGCATTTCAGTGAGCTGTGACTCTCCTCTGTATATTCGATCGCATTCCAAAGCAGTATTAAATCGAGCCATCGAGCAGGACACAAAATTCTTAGCTGACAATTCCGTAATGGATTATTCATTATTAGTAGGTTTGGAACCAAGCTCCGACGAACTCGTGCTCGGTATAATAGGTGAGAATGACTGCGTATATTATCGCCTTTTTGTCGACTAACGATTTTATACTTGTTATCTTTCGCATTTATACAGATTATATAAGAACATTCACGTGGGATAAAAAACTGGAGACGATGGTGAAAAAATCCGGTATATTGGGTGGTCAAGGTAAATTGCCGACCATAATATCGCCGCAGGAATACCGCGACAGATTTATAGCTGCGATGCATCGCTACTTCCTGCCAGTACCAGATAGATGGTCAGGTCTAGGTAGAAGTGTTGAGATACCATCACAATAGACCATAATAATTTTCAGAAATTTTAAATACGAATGCAATTTTACACACGATAATTACACAATCGATGTAAATTTTTTATGCGCATTGGCAAAAATACGCGCCTGTTGTATTTTCGTCGTATTTATATATTTTATACCGCGATAACATCGAAAAATATCGATAGAAAGCGATATCGAGTTACCAGTTGTTTTTAAGTAACTTATTAATTGCTGTGTTATAAATCAATATAAATCAATATTTCTCGTATGGAAATTAATGGCTGTTCGTAAGAGATTATGTATATATATCCTATATCGTATGCATTAAGCAAATGTATAATAGTCATAAAAGTTTTATAATTATAAAAGCGGCTGTTTGTTCTCAAACTTCTAAAGTACAAAGATATCATTGCAACTAGATCGCAAGATTAACAATTAAGTAAAAGAGAAGAAAAAGCATAATTATCAATATTTTATTTAATTTTTCAAAATTATGTACATGACCATTATCTGTCTCTTTGTAATAGTCAAATAAACAATAATCATAATTTCAACATAGTAAAACATTCTTTCTCATTCTTCGTCGATAGTTTTATACTATCATACAGCCTAGACAGTACACAAACTAAGGAAGATATTAAAGCGTGTACCTTATTGAGAAAAATATCTCGTACTTCACAAAGTACCTTTTTTTCTTACGACTAAATATCTGCTATTATTTACATAAATCCGTTAACAAAGTTATACGACGCCTGGATACTATTGCATGAAAGTTAAATTATCAAATTAAGCTTGGACTATAAATTTGTATTATGATCGAGGCTATTATGACTACAAATAAAAAGATCGAATACACTGTATTGCATCCGTAAAGACATTTTGTTGTCAGATATATCGAGAGACAAAGAATAAAGAATTCTCTGTTAGTTGAAGGTTAAAGATCCTATTTCCACACTACAGCCATATTACAACATCAGTAGCAAGAAATACGAATATTTTTTTCACATTGTACATTGAAAGAGATTAGTTTTTTCTATATGTTTGATATTGATTGATAAAATATATAAAAAATATATAAAGAATCTTTTCAGAGTTATTAAAAAATTATCTCTCTCTCTCTCTCTCTCTCTCTCTCTCTCTCTCTGCACATTTCAAATAAAATGTTATAATGTCCATTTTCGTTTGAAAAAACATTAATACTACATTTAAAAGACATTAATGCAAAATAATAAGAAATTTTCGATATATTTTATCAATTTACAATATCCGATAAACGAAACAACTAATTCATTTGAATGTATAGCACAAGAAAAAGATGTATATGATTTCTCACTTCGGATGTTCTAATTCAACAAGGTTGCAACGAAGGAACGGGAGCCTCAAACTAGAAACAAGTTTCTAAAAAGCTGTGAAGAACTAAATTTGCTGCTACATCGAATAAATAGAACCTTAATGAAAACAAGTATGTATCTATAATAATTGTCCATGTATGTTATGAGAAATATAATGAAAGATACAGAGTTCCATATATTCGGATATTGATATACTATGATATCAGAATCGTATTGCCAGCTGCCATACAAGAGCATTCTTTTGTGAACATCGTGAAGTCTAGTGCTGCGTAAACCCAGGCGATTAATCTCTAGTACATTCGCGAATAGCCGAAATAATCGAATCAAGAATTCCTCACTGCTCATATTCACCGGGTTACATTAATTCTTGAATCAATCCTTCGAACTATTATACTTTTATCACTCGCGAGATCTCTTCCTTTTTTTTTATTTTACTTACTTTTTACATAGTTATTTATTATGTAAAACAAACGTTACATAACTCGAGATACTCTTTTTACAAATTTTTACACGTTAGAACTTTGTTTATTATATTTAGCCTCGTATATTTATACCATCGAAATATCGCTTATGTATATGGAAACGGGACGCGTCACCCAAATAACGCGTACCGCAAGCATCACTATTTTAAGAGAACAGCGAAAGAATCGTAATAAAACACTCGAATTCCACGGTTAAATAAATGTCTGCCGAGTCATCGTATAGTAACGATGTCGGTCCATCTACATTAAAGATACGTACAATCTCCCGTCATATCTTCCGCGAAAATGTGTGATAAAGAGAAAGTTTTCAAGTAATCGAGGAAACTGTACTTCTCAACTCTTTTGTACTGTGGTGTGGAAGTGATAGTGGAAATCCAGCCTAGTCTAACGGTGATGTACAGTGAATTTGAGAAACAGTCGCGTGTTTACAGCGTCTAAGGAGACAAGGAAGTCAGATTGGAGTGAAGGAGCCGTTCTCATAGTGCGTCCATTCCAAGTTGTCGATGTCCTCGACCGTTTTGGACCTATGAGATGGTCCCGACGGGTCAAAGAAAAAAGAAGGCTTTTTGATATGATTTTCGTCCCTTCTCCCTCTCTCGCGTTTTTTGTGCCGCTATATACAGATATAGAGGACTCAACGTACCGTTCTACGCTAGATCTCTCAAGGAAGCCGAGAAGGAAATCTAGTCATCGAAATACGTGTCACATTCGGGCATCGTCGGGGAAATTAACACTCAGACTTATTCGCACGTAACACAATGCACGCTTCGCTTATTGTGCGTGAATAACGTAACGATTCAATAATTCCAGTTCTGATCTGCAGAAGATATCTTCCGTATAGTCGCTGCGATGTTCGAGAATGTCCTTCATTCTCTTCCGGGAAGGATGCATTTTCTCAGAAAACATAGAGTTTCCTTTTTTCCGTATACACATTTTTCACTTCCCTCTCTCTTTTTCGTTTCATGCTTAGAGCGCAATATTTTGTTCTCCGGAAACGTTATCGCGCGTATCTACGTGACGTTTCGTACTTGCGCATCGCCAATTAGCACAGTCATTTTTATCTTTGTGGCTCGCCCAAGCCGAATTGCGTTTGTTGAGGTTGCGTCTGTTGCTGTGTTGTGTTGCCGGATGCACTACACCGGCCACCGGCAGTATGATGCTGCACAATGCCCGCCATCGGTGTCGAATTCGCCTGAAATCCATTCTGGCTCGGAGACATACCTGCAGCACGTTTAATAAAACGACTCTTGACTACCGTAAAATACTTTACGATCGCATGAAAATTGATATGACGCTTTTTTAATTACATAAACATTAATATCGCTCATATCGTTTATTTATGTAACAACGACACAATTAAAAAAAAAACAAAGCTTTCCAGAAAGAGTTTCAATGTTTTGATTCATTAAAATTTCGTAATGTTATTTTTGAAATGTATTTATGTGATAATTGATTATAGAGTAGATTATAGAGGATAAAAATATCTTAAAATGTTTTGTTTCTGTTTTTTTTTCTGGAAGCAACTAAAATAACAATTTTTTAATAATGTTGTTGTAGCAAACAAGTGATATATTTATCCTCGCATTTTACCGATGACATTTTCGGAAGAGGTATTATCAAAATAAACAAAAAATGTCACGTTACGTAATTGGTTTAACCGATAACAAGCCAGTGTAAAGTTTTGTTGAACTAATTATATCATAATATTTTTATCTATAATTTTATGCAGCGTATAAAATGAAAAACATTTGAAAAATTGGATTACACACATATGTTGGAATATATATAACGCTCACTAACCATGCATGCACGTATAAATTATAAAATGAATTCTGTACTGAATTTTTACGCAATTACAGTTCACGTAAAATAGGTTTACAAGACAGTTTATATGGCATTTTTAATTATTAGCATAAGGTTATAATTACTATAATTAATAACTTACCCGATGGAGTTTTTTCACCTGCAGACATTTTGGAAAACGCCAGCAACGCATCCGGGAAATTCGGCGGAGTGGCTGGCGTGTTGCATGGTGTTATCTGAAAATTCAAAAACAATTGTCCATATAGCACAGATCATTCCAGCAATTTTGCAACATTCAAACAATTGTAACAATGTAAAAGTTGTAATAATATAGCTGCAAGCTTCTGTGCTGTATTGATTGTCTCTCTTTAGAAATGTTTAAAATCGTCGATGATAAAATGTCTTTAATCTTTTAATAACACCGAATATTTCTTTCTTTAATTTTTATTTTATAGGAAATAAAGAAAAATTAAATTTTTTTATTTATAAAATGCATAAAAATCTAAAATCTCAAACAAGATTTATGTGAAAAAATATGTCTTTAATTAGCATTTTTATATTCACAAAATGGAAATAAAATCTTCGAAAGGATCATTTGTATAAAAATTTCTTAAAAATTTCCGATTATTTAAATTTCTTAAAAAAATAGGAAGTTTTTAAACAGTTTTTTCTGTTAAAATAATAATTTATATAGAGTTTCGCTCTAGTTTTTATAATTCTCAATAATATCTCAAAAACATAGTAGAACGTTTACTTAAAACTGATAAAAAAATAGAAATTGATGTCTAGCAGACATGTGTATTTTCCACTGAAAGGGCTAGATTAAACAAGAAATCAGACATGAAAGACCATTAGCTAATAAGGTTGTTGAACCTTCGGCTTCTGTATGTGATGACGGTCAGGTATGTACACAGATACAGTGACCAAACAATACAGAGACATGTGTATTAGCATAGCAACGACTAGCTGCGATAATTCGCCATCGATAAGCAGCTATTAAATAACCGCCATTGACGATATTCTCTCACAAAGTGAACTTTGTTGCTTTTGTATTTTCAAATGTGTTTCATGAATGAACTACATAATTGTTCTCGATAAGATTATCCCAGTTAAGTGATTGAACATTTCATTGACCTCAATTATACTTAAATTTAAACAATAGAATACTATAAAGAATTATTTAGAAGTGTGAGCTACTCTATTCGTTTTGCTTATACTTTTTAATCTCTAAATACTTTTAATTTTACTTTTCACTAAGAAAATACTACAACTTTTTTGTACAATTTAATGATTATTTGACAAGAAAATGAAAAGAATGTTTTTTAATAAATTTGATATTTTTTATCATATTAAAAAAAACATTCGGACTTTTCGCATTTAAAATTTTTACGTAAACGTTTATATATTAGGTGTTGGAATTAATTCGTAGCGTTTTACAAGTGATGGGAAGTACTTTCATTAATGTATTTTTTAATGCTCATGTGAAATAAATAACATTCTTTCATTAAAAACGCTACGAATTAATTCCAACACCTAATATTTATAAGGTTTTTTAAATTTTAACTTTAGTTCACTAGATTTAAACTAATTTTAAAAATAATTTTAAAGCAAATGTAATGGATTACTTATAAACGCAATATATATATTTTTTTTAAGTCAGCTAATTCATTTTATTGTTCGGTGCATAAAAGTATTTAAATAAAATTATCTAAAATTAAATATTCTAATTAAATTATCTATAAAATATTTCATATTTTGTGTCAGAATAAAATATAAATTATCTCGTAAACTTTTATGATTAAATCTCACTATTTATGTATTATCAGAATAATATTATCAGAAAATTAAAATATCAAAATTTTTTGAATGATATTAATTAATATCAGCTTTTTTAGCTGATTGATTAATACTTTTAGCTGATACTGTACAGTCATAAAACATCTTTAAAATAACATGCGCAGCATATACTGCGCATAACTAGGTAGAATATTTTTGTCCTTGGATAGATAAAACAGCATGTAAATTACATCAAACGAAGATAACGTGACCGATTGTGGGACAGATGCGTGAAATGAAAGTGAAGCAATGTAGTCACGGTACACATCTAGCCCTGTGAACCAGATTTGGCACACGACTGATCGGAATGTGCCGTCGTCGACCGAGAATAGTAACACTTACTACTGCTAGTCGCCAATAGTTCTCTTTAGTCTTTTGTCTTTAGAACATCACCTTCGCTCTCATTAGATATCAGAGCTAATTGAAAAAGCTGGTCTTGACATTTACCGGCCTTCGCAACCGGTTTTCTTAATGCAACTGCTTACTCGACTGAATTTACTGATCTGTCAATTATGATCGTTTAAGTAATTTCCAGATAGAACATTATTGCACCATTACTCTCATTGTTATTGCATTATTGCATCAACCCTAGAACTATAAATTGGATCTCTCAGACCTGCCAGTCAGATATTTATTTTTAAATCATCTAAAACTTTTATTCCAATTAATTTAATTGATCACGTCTAACTATTTATATCTTAAAAATCACGAAGAGTTATTTATATTTGGATTTCTATAAAACAAAATATTATATCACAGTTCTACAAGAAAAATGATACAAGTTGAAATTATTCTAAATCAGCTTTCAATTAGGAAAAGTGATTCAAATTGAATTCAAAGAAGCGACTTTATATAATAATAAGCAAATGGAATTCATTTCAATTTAATAGTCTTGAATAAAGTATTAAACTTACTAGAATTCAGAATTTATTTTAAATAAATTTGATGTTTGCGATAGATTATACGAATTTTTGAAAAATTTGAAACAAAGTAATTATTATTTGCGTACAGTAGTATGTATTATTCTGTGTGAATTAACATTGTATGTAGGATATTGGATCTCGCAGAAAAGTAAAGAGTAAATGGCAGTTGACGCAAATCTGATCGGGTTACGAATAAATTATAATATATCTATCGGATTATACGTCTAAAAGTCAAGCAACGTATCAGAGTCTATCTATCTAGACCAAGGGCATCATAAGCCGTGTCTTTTCGGTTGCGGAAAAAAAAGACCAGCGAAATAGAAATAGAACAAACTGAGTTCGTCATAGCTGTACGATCATTTTGCACAACTACGAAATTACAAGGGATAAAGAAGCTCGCAAGAACGGGCAATTAATCAAAGAGCAGTGTAAATGGTCGCGGAAGGGATGATAGTCAACCTCGTGAAGGTCAGACACGCGCTGGAATCGATTTTCCTGCCTGTGTGTCTGCACATTAACGCGACGCGAAGGATGAGAACGAGAAGATTCGTGAATTGGCCGCCTGGCTGTATTATTCCGGGGTCCGCACTGTTCCCCGCATGGTGATCTCTTGCGCTCGCTGAACCTACTTTTGAATAATCAATAAGACGGGAACACATCAGCCATCGGCCTACGCGACTCGCTGACTGGATTCGACACTTTAATGCGACTCTGTTATATCACATTACGCAGGCCAAAGAGGAAACGCGATCGCTGGGATTGTAAGTCTATTCGCTATAATCAAATCCCAAAAACCGGAGAGTGAATAAACAAACAGAGTAACTTTTCATCAAAGATGAGCATTTCTTGATGTAATATATATAATATATGTAATGATGTAATATGTATATGTAGAATAATTTTTGAATAAATAACTGATCTCTGAAACATTTCGTAAAATTTGAATGGTTCATGACCATTTTTATTAATGTAAATAAACTTCAATTTCAGTTTACTCTTTATCTCTTTTTAATACTTAGAAAAAAATAAAAAGTAAGTTAAAGCAAGATTAAGTTAATCTACATTGGAGAGCCTCGGAGTGGATTTTAAATGTTGTTGCAATTAATTTATAATTTAATTTAACAATATTAATTTAAAATATCAATAAAAAGAGAATCAAAGACTCGATAAAAATTTCACATCTTTAGTATTCTTAGGTATTTGTAGTTTCAAGGTCAACAGTGTTATATATGTAAAGAAGTTTCAATGCCGGTCACGTTGACGCATTCACTAACGATATAACGAATTATATAATACAAAATCAAAGAATTTGCAGAATCTCTCAGATCCAAATGAGTAGTACTTTATGTTATAGAATATTATGTCAATGAATTTTAATTGTTCTTGCATTGTATAAATGTTTTTTATTAATGTGATTTAATGTGAATCATAAAAATGTAATAATATATAATTATAGCAATATCATTAATATATGTGGAAATTCGAGAAACATACACTGTTAGAAATGTAACCACGAACTTCCTTTACATGTAAATGAAGCTCGTGGTTATGAACGAAATTAAAAGTAATGAATGATTTAATTGAAAATTAAGTTACAGTAGTTACTTAAATAAAATGAACGTGTACATTAGATTTATGAAATTTAATGTATTTTTAATAAAATTTTATGAAAAGTATATTAAATTTCATAAATTTTCATGAAAAATATAATACATTAAATTTTATGTACATGTGCACAAATATGCTTTTTAGTTATAAATACATTAAATTTAATGTAATGTCATGAAATTAAATTCAAATTGTGTAACTTAAAAAAATACAACTTAATAAAATTTAAGAACATTTCTAACAGTGTGTATGGTACAAATTTAATGGCAGTTCATTACGTATGTAAGAAATTGACATTTATGCTCATTAATATAATACTAATATTGATATAGCCATAATACTATATACGCGCAATGTTTTTTCTCTTTAAATTGATACAAAATATATTACAAAAAATAAACATATAAATTATAACATGACGTCAATTATGCTTATGTTTGCATGACACGATATCATATTTTACTTGATTTCATATCATAAAGTCGTTTCTACTACGAGTCCAAGCTTTAGCGCAAAATTTGTCTATAAGTATATCTTAATGTATGAAACGAGAAACTGAGAATACAGTCGATACAGTCGATACAGAAATACTCATTGATTGAGCAGAGTGCACTGATTTACGTGGCTTCCTTTTACATGCTTTTCTCGTCGGTCGCGTTAGAAGTGAATGATTTACTTGGCTACAAAAGACTTACTTGGCCGAAGTGGGTGCCGGCTCCTTGCGCGCAGGAGGGTATCGCCGCCTCTTGGAAGAAAATACTGAGAGCGGTCTGCAAGAGAAAATGCACGATCGTTAGAAAAACACGCTTCATTAAATATTGCGTGGAAATAATACATAAAAAAATTTACGCATTATTGCTTCTAATACTAATATTAGAACGTCTATTTAAACTTAAGAAGAAAATCCCTGATTTCTCAAATACTTGTCGCTTAAATTTTCAGGTCGCGAAATTATAGCATTTTTAAAATTAATTCGATTTATTATCTGGGCCTCTTAATTCTATTTTTATGCCCATACGATCGTGAAAAAAATTAAAAATTTGTTTCACACAATAGATATCCAAAGTATTGGAAAGAAATAGATATGACAGACATCTCTCTTTTATTTTTAAGGTTTATAATAAAATAAAGAAACAGATCAATTATCCATTTACAATGAAGCTTAATTGTTAAAGACAGTTTTTTCTTTTTCTAATTTTCAATCTTTTATTCTTGGGATAGTAAAATATGTTGAAATACAGTTTCAATTGACTGCTTTTGCGTCTCTAGGCGCATGAATCTTAATCGAGTGCAAGGGATCGTCTCTATGATTAGGAACAGCGAGAGGACGACGTAATCGGACTGAATAACTCTGCCAGATGTCATTAAAGTATCCGTCGCAATCTTTCGGTCATTTTGCAAGCAACTTCGTCAGTATCGTCCGATGCTTTATAGTATCGATATCCGATCCTTGCGCGTCGGATATCCATACGTTTGCACTTCCCAGGAACTACCGATAAAGATATCCGATAATTGCTGATAACCGTTGTAACATGATGGTAGTTTTAACGGTTCGTGAATTATCAGTAGTTATTAATGTATCAATAATTATTTATAAACAGCTCCGCTTCTCGACACCTAGGCGACTATTTTATAACTTGTGATGATATAATAACCGAATAATAATTAAACACAATTATATAAATGTAATTTTATTAGAGCAGCACTGTGATCGAAACGGTGCGCAATGAGTTTAACGCTTATTACAAGGCGAACGCGTTACGCAATATACCATGACATTCAACCACCGGCGTTTAATTAAAGCGCCGGTGATACTCGATACTCTCGGATACATTGAGGATATTAGCATAAGAATGTAATAGGCCAGCGCGGCAAGGAACGCGTTTCATATTTCGGTCAGAACAGCGTTGCAGCGAAAGGAATAAATGTGCATAGGTAGTAGATTCGTCGTATGTGTTTGTTTTCGTCTGGTTTTTTCAGTATTTATTAACAGTCTCATAAATACAAAACAAAAATATTCTCTTCAGGGAAATACCGAGAAAAAAAGACAGCGAAAAAAGAACAATTAATTTGACGTATTTATTTGCAAAATTTAACGAGAAAGAGATTTGGAACAAAGTAAATTGAAAAAAAAAAAACAAGTTTTACTGAATAAATAAAATTAGGGATTAACTTGTTTCAGAGAATACGGCGTTAATTCAACGAGTTGCATAATCACGCGATAAATATTTAATTAACGACTACAATTATCGGCGTAATTACATCGCGATTATATAAAATTCACTACCCCAATGATAATAATGTAACGTGCGTTCAATATTTATTTGAATGTCTGATATTTGTTCAAAAGTTGTCAATTAATATAATTTTTTTTAGTGTGTATAAGCAGCTTTTTTAACATTATATTTAAATAATTATAATTCATATAGATATATATTTTTCTTTTATTTATCTAATTGATTTATTTATTTAAATAAAAAGGCGAGGATATAAAAAGTTTTAATAAGAAATAAATACGAAATTCGACCACGACTTCGGATTGCATGATTCCGCTTTAATACTCCGCACCATTCGAACGGAGAAAGTTCTCGAGCAGAGAGAATTCACTATACATTCGCGTTATTATCTATACTATCTATACCTTGCGACCGTTTTACGCCTGTCGTTGCATGGACTGAAATCAATATAATTGCTAACAAGTTTATATCACAACATTATTATAAAAACAAGAAATATCAAACAAATATTCTTCCAGTCCGTGGAAAAGGTGGTTATGCTGAAGTATATAGTAAAAAGTATTTCGTATTTGTGTTAGAAGCGGTCCACTGAAGTCTATATTGTAATTTTGTGTTGAATTTTTAATATATCCGAGAGTTAACTTAACAGAATGTAATTATTTGAATATTTTGTATTAAATTAATATTTAACATTTCTAACAATAATAACTATTTTTGAGTAAACAAATTATAATAATAACTATTTAAGTTTGAGTGAACAAATTACATAAAATAATGTTTTTTATAACGTAAATTCTCAGATAAATAAATAAAATTATTTTCACATTATAAATGTTAAATTTATTAAAGCATGTTAATTTAATATATTGTAAATGTTAATTATAATAAAAATTATTGTTTATGAATTGTGTCAACATTACGTTTTTCATCATTGACAATTTATTAAAGCATGTTAATTTAATATATTGTAAATGTTAATTATAATAAAGATGATTGTTTACGAATTGTGTCAACATTATGTTTTTCATGTTAATTTTTTACATAATATTATATGCTACTTTCTAACATATTTGTGTTAATTAAATTAACACAAAAAATTAAAATGTTAAAATTTTTGCGGTATTATTCATGGTTGAGATTCGTAATTATTTTGATCTAAAGTTACTTTCAATTTGTATCTAGCTAAATTTGTAGATACTTCAGCAAAATCGTGTACTTTAATGCTCAGACTCAATAAAGCTAATAAAACTCACCAACATTTCATGATAGTAATTTTACAGAATTAGAAAACGACAGATTCTGATAAGCTAATCTTTCCTTTCAACGATTAAGATTGAATGCGATATAATAATGGGACACCATGTACATTGCACCGAATTGATGTATGTGCCAAGACGAGACGAGACGAGATGAGGCGTATATAAATACATATTGCCACATTGTTTACGTTGTGGTCAAAGACACAGAAAGATTCCTCGAGCTAACTCTAATCACAATGATGCATTAGCACGCTAGCGCGTGTCGCAATATAATCTTTCTCCCTCCTTTTCGTTCTCTTTCTCTTTTCCTCCTTCCTTTTTTTATTCTATCGACGTGTGTTTAAAAATGAATTACGTGATGCAAGCGCATAAGGATTACATGGTTTATCCTGAAATCTCTTGCATTATTTACTCTGATGAGTAAATAATGCAAGCGATTAATTATAGCATATCTATTCTTCTAAAAAATTTCTCATTTATTCATTCTTCTTTCTCAGTAATATATAAACATTTTTATTATATAATTGATTTTGTAATGACTCATTTTTATCCTAATATATTATATAATTACCTGAAAATGAAGATGAGATTGACAAAATATAACATTTTTGAAAAATCTAAATATGAAATATCCAATTACGAAGAGATAAAATGCTGCACTTTGTTTAAAATCTTTTGTTTAAAACGTTTTTTTATACATTACACGATAACATTCCATCGAAATCAGATAGTTTCGAAAAATTATTTCAATTCCTAAATGCATATGAAAGCACATCTAACAAGAATTCATGTCTATTTTTAGCAGTCCTATCACAAATCGAAATTAGCGAAAGGTTTCCTTTTCAGCAATAAACAATCAATCTTTTTCTAACGGATTTATTGCTAAGGAAAAGAATATTACGTACATACATAATCGGAAAATTTATATTAAATTTAACACATTTTACGTATCTCTAACAATTCACTTAAATTTTACGTGAATTACAAATTTAAATGTTAATTTAATACAAAGTGAATATTGGATGTTGAATAGATATTATGTAAAAAATTAACAAAAAACATAACATTAACACAATTTGTAAGTAATATTTCTTCATTAAAATTAGCATTTATAATATTAAATTAATATATTTCAATAAATTTAACATTTATATGTTAAATTAACACATTTTATTCATTCTAAGAATTTACATATTATATCCATTCTTATCTTATACAATATAATTTACCTTTTAAAAAACATTCTGAGATGAATGAATAAAATATGTATTAATTTTACATATATTAATTTTACTTTAAAAATACGCTTGCATAGTCTACTTATAAATTGTGTCAGTGTTTACATTTTTTGTTTTAATTTTTTTATGTAATTTATGTTATTTTTTACTATACATTTTTTTAAATATAAATTTATGTTACTTTTTAATTACTATGTAACATTCATTTTACTTTTTAATATTTTTCTTGTATTAAATTAAATAAAAATTTAAGTGGTTTTTTTGGAATACGTGAAATGTTTTTAATACAAATTTTCCTATTTCTATATATATATGTATGTATGTATGTATGTATGTATGTATGTATGTATGTATGTATGTATGTATGTATGTATGTATGTATGTATGTATGTATGTATGTATGTATGTATGTATGTATGTATGTATGTATGTATGTATGTATGTATGTATGTATGTATGTATGTATGTATGTATGTATGTATGTATGTATGTATGTATGTATGTATGTATGTATGTATGTATGTATGTATGTATGTATGTATGTATGTATGTATGTATGTATGTGTGTGTATGTATGTATGTGTGTGTGTGTGTGTGTGTGTGTGTGTGTGTGTGTGTGCGTGTGCGCGCGCGCGCGCGGCGTGTGTATACGCATAGAGAAAAAGATTTGTCTGAACTCAAAGAATTCTATTTACATTCGTTTCATTGAAATAAATTTAATTTTAAATGAAGCATATTTTGTTTAGCCAAAAAAATTTAGTTTTACTGAAAGTAATCACATTCTTAATTTAAACATCCATTTAGTTGGATTATTCCAATGCATAAATTTATTTAATTTAAAGAAACCTTTTCTCTATATAGACATGGAGAAATGGGATTTTATGTCAACGACGATGTGACGTCTGCGGAAAATTACGTAGATGAGTCACGTTTGCGTGCCCGCCGGGCATCGGGCCCCTGAATTCGCCGAAAATTTATAGTCTATTCCAGTTCCTGCTTTTAACGCACAGGATTGTGTAATTTCAGTTCGACAGGATTGCAGAAGGCGAGTGTAAACACCGGTATACCACGTGACTTGCCGCAAATAGCAATTATCGATCCTTTTCCCGTCATCCTATGTCCGTCAATTGGGATAAGATCTTGCGTATGTCGTGCGCGAAAAATGACGTAATCCAAAGAGTGCCGTAATCGCTCTCGGAATGTGCGACTTTAGAACAATAATATTGCACAATACTTTCACAACAATTTATGATCTAATCATGGCATAATATAGCGCTGCAATCGATACGACACCCTACATGGAGAAAGGATTGTTGATGAATCAATAGCGGCGACAAAATCCTGTTGCGCAACGATGACGATTGTCACACAGATCTGCAAAATGAAAACAAACGCAGGTTGTACAACAACTGTGCGCAAGCCGGATGCGAAAGTGAAATGAAAGCGATACAACGTGCGGAGTGCCGCAACATTCTCGTCAGCATCGGCAAGACCGCTTCTGCAGATCCTATTATTTACGGTTGCTATTCCACGATGTTGCACATTTACGACGAGCGCGAGACTAACAAAAGCATGTCTGTTTTTTTATAGATGAACTCATATTCTATACTGAAAGTGAAGCCTCAGGCACAATTGAAAGGTACAGACAACAGGGAATAACAAATTTCTATCAGGAAACATGTAGACCAGAATATAATTCTAAATAGATTGAATCTGTTATTTCCTGTTCCTATATTGCGTGGACTTTTTAATTGTCTCAGGCTTCACTTTGCAATTTAATGAGAGCTAGGAAAGGTTTTTTAGCTCAACTTCTTGCAGAGTTCATCCTTTCTCCTTTTCTCTCCAGTATGAAAAAAAAAGACAAAAGATAAATCAAAAGACCAAGAACAGAGAAACCTTCCAAGTTCTAGTACAGCCGTCTACTTCCAATGTAATATTAATTAACTTATTATTTATCTTTTTCTAATTCTATGAATTATTTAAAGAGCTAGAAAAAGACAAATAGTAAGTTAAATCAAGATTAAAGTTAATCTCACATTAGTAGAACCTAGCACTTCTATCAATGTAGATTTAATTTAATTTACTCTTCATCCTCTTTTAATTCTTAGAATACTAAAAAGAAACAAAACGTAAGATAACTAGAGATTAAAGTTAATCTGCAGAGGTAGAAAGCGGACATTACCTGGTGCAAGAATAAAAGCCAAATCTATGACATTTACGTTTTTCTTATTATTCCTGCGGATCTAACATCGGGCTGCGTGTTGCGAGTGTTGTGCCGCATTAGCAGGCATATCGGCTCGCGCAATTTTTATGAATGAAGCGGACGAGACAGCGGCGTGGCCTTCGCGCTTTCGTCGACGGCCCCGATGAAGAACGAACGTCGATTCGCGGATCGGCGCGTTCCTTGTTGTAGGGATCACGCGGCGTTAAAGCGGCGGCGATGGCGGCCATTTTCGTCGCTTTGTTTACGTAGCAGTGTCCGCGAGACGAGGATATACTGTCTCGCGTACTTACGAGCGTAATACGTGCGTGTGCGATATACACCACGTCACAGAGCGGGGAAGGAGGGACATATTCTCGGGGCTCATTTCCTTTCCCCGCCCTCTCCCCTTTCCCCTCCCCTTCATTACATTCTCAGTCCAAATGGTTCATCTTGTAATTTTTTCCTCACCTCAAACTGCCAATGTGCTGCCTGCAGCAATTGCTTCGCCTGCTCCCTGGCACAGCCCGCGGCCAACACAAACTGATTGATCATCACCTGCTCCCGAAGTGCGTCCATTTTTTTGTGTTGATTACGTTTTCAACACGAAGGGATAACACGAAGGGAGAGTGTCACAGGGAGTTTCGAGAACGGCCGGGAGAGAGAGATAGAGAGAGAAAAGAGATAAACAGGATAAATATCTTTATAGGTAGAAGCACATAGGAGAGAATGAGAATGACGGACGGACGTACGAATAAACAGCTGAAACGAATGAGGGACGGAAGGACCGTTGAAATCGTAGTACGACTTGTCCCACAACGCACGGCGTTTTAATCCTCGTCCGCCGTCTTGCGCCGCACTCGCGCGGCGGCGCTTCCGCTTTTCTTTAAGCGCAAGCCGTGTGACGACGCACCACGATATACGGCGTGCGGCCCTTTGTTTTCAAAACTAAACTCATCGCAGACGACCGCGACTGCCGCGAGAGCGCTACGGCCGCGCGACGACGACGACGACGACGACAGCGGGACGCGGGGAACGGAACGGGAACGAAGTGAAGTGTGACTAGCTCCGCACGTGACGTCACGCGGCGTCAGTCCCACTTGAAGTTGGCTTCTGGTGATCGAACGTATCGTGCCTCTAGATATTCGTATATTATGATTATTGGATTTTAAGTTTTTTTTTATAGGAAATTACTTTCTTTTTCTCTTTCTAATTTTAATATTAAAAAGCATCGAAGCTTTCGGTTTTATATTTAGAAAAAATACGCATTAGGTGCAACTTCATGCAGTAAAACAATTACACAAATACATCCTGCGTATATATAGTAAAGCTTGTTCTTTATAGTTGAATTTTTTCGTCTTTTCCATATTTCTCTTCAATTTTTCTATCTCGTTCAAAGTGTGCAAAAAATGTAAGAATAATGTATCTACAGAGCAAATACAAAAAAAAAACAAATATAGTTCAATGTTTAATAAATTTAATAAAATATTAAAGTTATAAAATATTTATTATTGATACAAAGGTATTATATAAAAATACGAAAATTAACATTATAAAATTATTTAAAATTTCCAAATTTGTTTAGTCGATAATAATGATATTATCGACTAAATATATGAAATTTTAAAAATTAAAATAAAAAATGTAAATTTAAAATGTAAAAAAGCCTGCTAGAATTTTATAAAATTCTCTATATGCACAAAATGAACTATAAATTTTCCACAAAATTCATATTTTCGATAAGGTACAAATCTGTTTAATTCTTTTGTTACCGACAGCTACAAATGCTGAATGTACGAACAAAACATCAAGGATCACTGGGCCGAAAATGGCAACTCTGTTTCGGTCTGTAAAACAATTTGGTAAAAGTCTGATTTTCTCGGAATCTAATAGAAGCATATCACTATCCGCAACCACACATTTAAAACAGAGTGAGTTCGCTGTTAAACACGCTTAACAGAGCGGAGCACATAATTTTATTACGATCTTTATTGCGTACCTGTACTAACCTGTACGTAACCTTGTCTCAATAGCTCCCGAACTCAATAGCTTACTCACATTTAATTTCTTACCGTAGTAATTCAGAAGAAAGAAGATAATGTCTTAACTATCGAAGCTATAAGAGTGCCACATAAGAATGAGCATTTATTATTAAAATCGAAGTCTAATGCGTGTCCCCTTTGCGCTACGGGACTTGATGTTAAACATACTGTAAGTATTTTATAGGATAATCTATGAAATGTCATATAATTTAATTATCTTGTATTGTATCTAATTTAAAATTCAATTGTTTTGTTTTCAAGCTTTGGTAATCAAATTTTCAGGCTTTGGTATATAAATAGTACAATATTTTGTGTACCCATGTTCTATATATTATATATATAATTCTATATATTATATAAATAATTTATATTAGTCAGTAAATCTGAGGTTTTCTATACATTTTACAGGATGTTCTTATTCTAAATCAATTCTTACGAAAAAATGGAACCATGCTGCCACGTAGAGTAACTGGTCTGTGTATGATGCAGCAGAATAAAGTTACCATTTTGGTGACTATGGCCAAAAGAGCAGGTTCGTTAATATATATGTATATATATTTATATATGTTAATCTAAATTCATCGAAAAATGTTTTAAGCTTGTCCTTTTTAGCTGAGATTTTGCACTGTTCATCTCTCACTTTTTTTTTTCTCTTCAACATAGAAAGAAAAAAGATGAACTGTGCCAAAAATTCAACTGAAAAGAACAAACCTATTATTAACTCTTCATTATTTATAAGGAATCCAAGACATTCCAATTTTATAAATTTGTTAAATACATGTATGTTTATACACATATTTGGCACAAATTGTTTTATAATGCAAAAATTTTTGTATTATTTAGCTAAAGCACTTAGATATACTGAAGTGTAATGAAGTTCTATTCTATTTAAAGCATTTAGAATATTATCAATCTATATTTCATCATAAAAGAATAATGAAAATTGAGATATAATGTTGGGATGTCTTACAGGAATACCTTACATGAGTAATTACACTAATTACGGGAGTAATGTAGAGTTGAAGACATTTACATTTCTAGAAATAATGCTCGTCTCGCTTATTTTTTTTAGGCTTGTTACCAGACAGAATTCCAAAACAGGTTATGGCTATAGAAAAATGGAGAAATTATAACACATATTTCGATGAGGATACCATACGATACAAATATAAACACTAGGAAATGTATAGCATAAAATCGAATAGTATATTTTATTTACTCAATTGAGTATCATTATTTAATCGAATGTATTGATCTCTCTCTCTCTTATTCTCTACCTAATTATCTCCTTTACAATAATATTTTGAAATTAGAAAAACTTGGACCAAGAATTTTAATGACATACAAATTTCTGTAATTTAATAGATCATAATTATATGGATAAAACAATGTTTGTAAAAGCATTGCTAACATGCAAGTATTGTTACAATGACTTGCTCGCAATGAATTGGTCAATATCTCTTAAGTCAATATCTCTAAGATACTTATCATATTAAAGTTCTCGTTAAACTTTATATTTGAAAAGTTTTTTAGATCTGTATATATATAATTACGTTACATAATTTTTCTTTTGTTACAACCTACAATATAATTGATTAAGATTGACATTTATATATATATATATATATATATATATATATATTTATACATACATTTTTACATTTATATATTATGTATATGCAAATTCAACATTCTTCATAATTTTTGGAGTACCTGTAGTCTGACTCGCACATCCTTCGTTCTCTCTGCTATAATTTTATCGACAGTGTCGGAAATGGAAGTAGCTACGTAATACTCAATTTAAAAATGGATATATTGGCGGTAATGTACCAGCAATTTCGACGCTGAAATGATCTCTTTCAAGATTCTTTCAGTTTCTGATGTTGTGATGCGAGTGTAGCTGAGGTATAAATTTTGAACTGATTAGTAGCCACTGGCGATAAAATAATAACGCGATATATAATGATAAAATATAATGATAACGCGATTTACATGATCTCTAAAAAAAAACCAATTTTGATAACAACTTAAAAAAAGTACAGACTTGTTATTTAACATATTTTTTAGATGAGTTTTATAAATATCTAAAAATGATACTGAATTATGTATAATTCTATATAATTATATACAATTGTATATAAAATATGTCCATTTTGATATCAAAACAATATTGAAGACATTTTAACATCAAATAACGACAAATAACGTCAGCTTATTACTTCAGTTCTTCCATTTTCTTTTTTTTCTTTAATTTTTAAACTAACATACAAAAAAGTCATAAAATATATTACACTTGAATTACGTTTTTCATATAATTTGGTAAAAACAAATTAATTTATAGAGGCCCTCTATCACATCCCTTGCCATCTAATCAGCAGTCCTTTTTCTTTTACAATATCATAAAATGAGATAATTTTATATAATTATATATAAAATATTTTTTCCCGAGCTTTTATATACATTTTTCAGATTATGTGGCAAATACAATTTAACTTGTAGAGGCCCTCCACCACCCCCGTCAATTATAATAGACGGTCCTCTTTTTTTTTACTTCAGTAAGTTTACATTATTTGTCGTAATTTTGATATCAAAACAATATTGAAGACATCACTTTAATGTCAAAGTGCGACAAACAACTTATTATTTCATTTTTCCATTTTTTTTTTCTTTAACTTTTAAATCAACATACAAAAAAATTATAAAATATATTATATCCGAATTATACATATACGTTTTTCATATAATTTGATAAAAACAAGTTAATTTAATTTATAGAGGCCCTCTACCACATCCCCTGCCATCCGATCGGCAGTTCTTTTTCTTTCTCTCCTTTATAATACCATAAAATGAGATCATTTTCGTCCAAAACCAAAATAAATTTAGCCCAAATTTTGACAATGCAGTATGCAAAATCTGGACTTATAACATCTTAAAAACGTAATCTTATAAAGAATTGATCGAATTATTGTCTCAAAGAAGTTTTAAGAATCTTATTTTGGACATATGTGTTGTATATATATTTTTATAATTTGTGTCAAAGTTTCTGGGACAAAGGCTTTTATTCTGTAACTCTTAATGACAACTCTTAATGCGTAATTTTTTCAAGTATGAAATCTGCTCGATAACAATATATAACGATATTTACAGTTACTGTCGTTAATTGTAAGAATTACAAAATAGAGAATTACTAAAATTATCTCATTTTATAATATTCTTTACATTTTTATTATTTACATTATTTTTTTATACAATTTACTTTACATTATACATATAATATTTATATTATAAAAAAATTACATTATAAAATTGAAAATATTATATAATGTACAATATGTATACGCGTAAAATTTCTTTTTAACAGGAAATTATAGAGAAAACATTCGATATGCATATAATAACACAAAATTCTTATGATCGCAATGTGAAATATGTGGCTATAATACGTCCAATCGACAAATGATTATTACTAGCATTTATTATTAATTATCACAACTGCAAAATTTATTTTACTTTTTTTTTAATTTACACAAGCAATCGTAAATACCAAAAAGTTATAAATTTATTATAAATATCTTTCAATAAAAGAGAATGTCAATTATTAACTATATATATGTAACTTATACATTTTACAAAATACAAAAAATGTGCAACATGCAAAAAAATACGCAAAACTTCGATACAAGACAATGTAACAAATGAAATGATCTAATCAATTCTGATATGTAATTTTGAAACGCATTCTATAATAATTATTTCTTTATATGATAATAAAAATGTTATTTAACTATTAAATGTGTTGCAATATCGCATCTATGATTCAAATAATATAATGGAATGAACCAAATGATTTAATCGCACGTATATAAATTCTTTCTCGCTTTACTTTCATCAGAGAGATAACTTTACAAGTCTCTAAAAAATCGCGAGGAAACACTGCATTAAATAGAAAATAACTAGTCCAACAGGTCTTTCGGAGTAAGACATTGGATAGTATCCAACAAAGAGAAGAATGATCTACATGGAGAACGACTATGCTCTGCTTCTCGTTAAGTTTCACGCGATCAACTGCTTCTTGTTAAGTTTCACACGATCAACTGCTTCTCGTTAAGTTTCGCATCGTCAAAGAAAGTTAAGTGATTCGTTGGACACTAAGAACTCTGTTGCAGAAGGAAACCAATCCCAAATTTTTCGGATTGTTCTTATAATAGCACCCATCTTAGTAACGAATTAACAATTGTCACCCTTTCCCAAATTTTTACAATGATGCAAATATTATGCAATTACTGAATATTTTAACGATAACTTAATCGATATTAATCACAATTTCATAGTACGCAAGATCAAGATTTGCAAGCAAAAATATATTCTTCAAATTATTACGAAACACAACATTTTAACAAAATAAAAAAACATGGATAGAATAATGTTTATCGAAGGATAGTTACAAATGATTACATTTCAAAGTAATAAAATACATACGTCATAATAATTTATTATATATGTGAGTACAAAAATTCTCAGGTACCATCTGTTCAAGACGAATCGAACCGATAACAATGAGATTTAAATTTTATTCATTTTTTCATCTTATTTTGATTTTATAATCGATTATTATTAATATAAAATTTATATCTTCTTTTTCCTGTAACATTTACTTAAATGTAATCAAATAATTAAATAGAATTATCTAAATAATTAATATAATATTTAAATAATTAGAGCTATCAAAATCTTATTGATATCGGGGTACCCAATCGATTCGTCTTGAATTTTTAAGTACGCACATTTTTAATTACGTCCATTATATTATTACAATAAATTATTTAAATAAACATCTTTTTGATAAAATTTTATATAATAGAAGCTAAAAATTTCTTGCATAATATATAGATTGCGTATGTATTTCATTATATAAATTAATCTAAAAAATTATTTAATGTTTTGAAATAAAGGGATGTCCAGTGCCTGAAAACAGTTTCTTAAAAGAAACTAAAGATTAAAATAAAAAAATATATTCATTTGTAACCACACTTTTTCTTAAAGAAATCGCAAAACCAACTACTTAAACAAAACTTGTAATTTTAGTTTATTTAATGTAATTCACTTATCTATAAACAATTGCTATCCATGTTCAATCCTTTAAATCTTATTATTGTCAAACCAATATTAATGTTAATTAATAAAAGAATATTTAATGGGAAGAATAAATTCCTGTCTTAACATACTATATTTAATTGATTTCATTAGATTATAAAAAAATTATATTATCGTTAACTTATTGCTGAAATCACTGCTCCAAGGGAATAAAAAAAACTCTTAATTAATTTATCGATTAATTTCAGTCCTGCAACGGTCGAGAATCCTCAGATTCAATGAAGCAAAATAGGCATCTTGGATGGATGCTACGCAAACTGACGAGAAACTAACTTTCCACGTTAAAAATCATTACTCTCCATCAATACGAATTACAACGTTTATACATATATCTTATATTTGATGCTAGGAACAGCCACGATCAAGTACCAAATATCGTACCTATGAACATGAAACTAACGCAGTATTTGTGTTAACTTTTAATGATTTAACATATTTAATACGAAACTTAATTTAAGAATTTGGTTAATAAATATTTAATATTATACTTCACAGGTGTACCTTTCATCGTAAAAGCCACATAAAATAAGGCGTTGCAAATTTTGTAATGAGCTCTAACATTTGGAACTTCGCAAAAACATATTAAATTTACTTGTAACATCGTGATATCTAAGACATAAATGTTAATTTCGCGAACAAAAACTGTATACACATACCGTCATTGTCTTCAATTAATTATTATAATACATGCCACATAAATTATAACTTTTAATACGGAATTTTAAATGAAGTATTTCTTGAATTTTTATTAACAATCTTTTGGTAAAAAAATTGTAAAACTTCCCAAAACGAATGTTTATTAAATACAAAGATTTTTGTCTTATTAATTGCATTCGATTACATAAGAAACATTATTTATAATTATTATTACACAAATTATAAATACAATACATAGTATTTCCAATTATATTATACAAATAACACAATAATATACAATTATTATTACATAAATTACAAATACAATACATAACATTTATAAAAATATATAATATTTTACATTGTCTCTAAGAATTGATTTAAAATTAATAATATAATTTTTAAGTTATTATTATTAAAAATATAATAACAAATGCAATTACATATTATTATTAATAATAAATAATTTAATATTTAATACAATAATAATAAATATATCGATGTACTTATAATTATTACATAGAAGTTATTATTATTTTGTTTATAATAGAATTTTTTCAACTCTATTTTTCAACTCAAATTATTAATACTCCTACCTAACCGAATCCCTACCTACTCATATTCCAGTTTATATTCCTACTTGCCCATATTTTCTCGTATCCATTTACTAACCTGCTCGTATATTTCAACTTAATAAAATCTTGAATTATAATAAAATTGCGACGCGATATGCGACTTATTAAGGGAACCGATTTGTTGGTTAATCCAACAAAAAACCTGAAAGCTACTCGAGCGATAAATCTAAGAATAAGAGTTTCAAATATACGCGCACAATTAGAATGTAAATTGTATTTTTCCAGTCTCGTACATATATGAGAAGATAGAGAAAAATATAGAGGAAATCAAACAAATATATAAATAATAATTTTGTACATTACCTTGTACTCCATGTGATCAAAATTGATCACTTACCTTATTCCTTCCATCATATTCCTTCGTCTTTCTTCAGATCAGATTGGACCTACCTTTCGTCACATATGACTATAGACTGATCGCATTTCAATTAAAAATCGATAAGACAGAAATCCTCCTTGCTGTAGGATTATTATTACCGCCGACAAACAACATTACATTTGATTCGTGTATAGTACATATATAGTACGCGAGAAGATAATAGCGAAAAATTTAAAAACTAATGAAAAATTATTTAAAGAGAAATATTGATAATAACCGTAAAAATTGTACAAAACCGAAGATATATTCACAAATTTCATTACTTGCATGAGAATTTTGATCAAATATTTGATCATTTAATACTGTACGACACGCGTTATATATATTAGGTGTTGGAATTAATTCGTAGCGTTTTACAAGTGATGGGAAGTACTTTCATTAATGTATTTTTTAATGCTCATGTGAAATAAATAACATTCTTTCATTAAAAACGCTACGAATTAATTCCAACATCTAATATATATATATATATTGATGCCGTATTAAACAAAAAACTTTACATATTTCGCATAAAATTGAAACTTATAATGTCAGTAATATTCTAATGACAAAAAATCGATAAATAATAAAGCAATAGAAAATTTGATGACAGTGAAGATATAATGCATGTTTATATGAGCACCTTCAAAACATATCAAGTAAAATACACAAAACAAAATAAATGACATGAAATCCGAAAGAACTAAACATACAATATTATAATTAATATGCTGCTACGAATAATGTACAAAAATAATTATAAGATTATCGATATAGATATGTTTAACTATTTTTCATTTCATATTCAGGTTACTTTTAATATAACATTTGATATAAATTAAATTGTAAAAGTTATATGTAATTATGAACAAGAAAGAACTGTTGAGTGAAACAGGTGAGTCAAAGTGTTATTCATATTTCCAGCATATTAAAATATATATTCTAGAATATGATAGCATGAAGTTATACATAAGATAAGGAGAAATGAGTCACAATCAAGTATACCATTAAATATATTATATTGGTGATGAATATTCAAACAAACATACTATTATTTATTGTGTGTGGTCTGAAGTTATATAACATAAATTTGAAGTAATTAAACCAATCATGAATAAAAGACGTTAATAAACCTATTGATAGAATAACGGAAATTTAGAAAGAATAATTTGCTCATCAATTTGCTTTACAAATCTCTTTAAAAGTACTTATCAAAGTATGAAAAAATAAGAAACGACACAGGTGAACAAACAAACGAATTATCACTTCCGATTTATAACAATGCCCAAGGTGAATATTGATGATTCGTGACATAAAATTTTAATTCAACAAATTCCTATTTTTTTTTCTCGTAAACTATTTTCCCACTAATAATTCAACAATTTTAAAAAAATTAGCAATCAGGAACCAATATTAAAATTATACGGAATCCGGATCTCATGAGTGAAAAGTCAGATTTAATGCAAAGACCTTCATTTTCAACGAAGTGATATCAGCAAAAATAACATGGAAAATCCGAATTAATGTAAAACAAAATTTTATATTGGATTAATAAATTTCTCTCCCACATAATATTTAAATACCTTACAAATGTTTTAAGTTAACAAAAAATGCCATGTTTCTTCCATAATAGCATGTTTATCCATAAGATACATAAATTATATTAAATCTTTATTTTACAAATATCCACAATTCTGCAATTTGAATTCTGTGATTCTAAGAAATTTCTCATAATGCTCCACCTAGAGAGTTACCTATGAAGCTACAGAGTTCAACATTCTGCAGAAATTCTTTACTTCGCTTTAATCAATTTTCCTTTGGATAAATTTTCTAAATGTTTCGCGAATCACTACAAATCCTTGTTGCAGATCCTTCATGATAAGTGCAAAACAGTCCGAATAGCACGATGCAATGTAACTGACGATTCGATGACTACGATCAACGCGACGGATGCGGGATCGACAAGGAGATCGTTGCGAATACGGTCGGCTTCCCGTATC
>NW_011627520.1:1006127-1022792 GCF_000204515.1 Acromyrmex echinatior | reverse complement strand
GTCACGCAATAGTAAAAATCTAGGCTTTATCATCCGAGACTGACTAACAATTTTATCTTAGAAAACAGGCGCCATGTCGCACTTAAAAAAACGTAATAGAATAACTTCCAACAGGAGCGTTATCTGAAACCAGACTCGCAACTGACAATGGTAGCATGGTAACCATTTGCTTATCTAACCATATTTTCCGCGAGAATAACAGAATTCGTCATCCGTCTCGGAGCAATCTTTAAGGAAAACCATAAATCACTTTCTCTTCTTCTAAAAACTACTCTATGTACTTTAGATCAACCACGATAAAACGTTATAAAAATCGTAAATCTCGCGTGATATTACAACTAACTTTAGCATCCTAGACAAAGGACTCAACACCCTTTTTTCGGGGTATAAATAGAGGTCCTGCGGAAGCACAGAGCATCAGTACCAAATTTTGAAGCACCCGGTTCACGTCAGTACCAAATTTTGAAGCACCCGATTCACGTCAGTACAAAATTTTAAACCATCCGGTTCACGTCAGTACCAAATTTTGAAGCACCCGGTTCACGTCAGTACCAAATTTTGAAGCACCCGATTCACGTCAGTACAAAATTTTAAACCATTCCACGTCAGTGGAGTTCGCGCTTAGTTACTCACTGTCCGGCGCCACTGCCCTTCAGACGCGCTTCGCTGACGACTTCGCTCCTTGGCCACTCGCCTAGAATCTACCCGATATCTTGGGGACAGCTACTAAATAAGTCATAATTATTTACAGTCCACCTCCGCGTTTCTCATGGAAAAACACATTCATTGTACACACACACACACACACACACACACACACACACACACGCATTCATCCACAAGATAGTACATATTTTTTCTATAGATAATATATATTTTTTTATGTAAAGAGAAGTTATAATGTATAAAATCCTTTGTTTATTATTTTATTAATAAACGTAACTTATTCCTCTGTCTTTTATTAACATCACCTCTCGCATTCACTTCCCTCGAATACCTGAGATCGCACGAGGTCCAGTCCCGGGTCAAATGGATCAAGTTCCTTGACCGAAAAAGTAGGACCGACTTTCGCACTGTCCAGCGGAACAGGTGTCATAGCGTCCCTTCAGACGTTGACCCACATTCCGAGACTTAAAAGGTGCGTACGACTCACAGATGTTCGCCTCCGCGCGTATACCTGTAGAGATTGATTCTGACCGTCCTTCCATACCCTCTCCATTCTCTCTCATTGTCTCCTTGACCAAATTTTCAAGGGTTTGGACGTAACAAAGATATTTTAATAAACACTTCAATAATCATAAATATAAAACAACAAATGGTCCCAATCTTCAAAAAGTCACAGATGGTTTAAATCGTACATATAATGACATTCTTAATAAATGTAAATAAATTTAGATTTAACTTACACAATGACAACATCGTTCTATGTCCTTTCAGTATCTATCTTAAAAACATCTTGTTTATTACATTCTCAGATGTGAGACAGTTAAGAACATTCGATACATTTTGACGATTTTTAAGTTTCATCACAACATATTTTATACAAATTTTTTTCATTTACTTATTGTATTGTACTTAACTACAATGTTATATGGGATTGAGGTAAGGACTTTCTTTGTACAATTTAATATTAACTTTACGTAATTTTAATTCTTAATAACTTTATTAGAACGCAATCACTTAGTAACCCAAAAGACAGGCAACTTCTTTATAGGATGTTTGTGCTTTTTTCACTTTCCGACAGGATAGAAGATAATCTTTGTTAATATATTAGGTGTTGGAATTAATTCGTAGCGTTTTACAAGTGATGGGAAGTACTTTCATTAATGTATTTTTTAATGCTCATGTGAAATAAATAACATTCTTTCATTAAAAAACGCTACGAATTAATTCCAACACCTAATATTAATTATGTATTTGTTGAAGATGGTTAAAATCGATAACCGAAACGTTCAAACTAACATTTTTTAATACACATTATACAATTAATGATTATATATGTAAGTTTAGATTGCGCATCTCTTACCGCGTTGACGCCAAAGTAACCCTCTTAAATCTGTATTATATTTTTACAAATATGTTCTAGAGAGTAAGAATATGTTGAAATCTGTAAAGTCACAAAGAAAATTGTTTTAAGCTTTAAAATATTGTATTTTAAATATATATTATTATGTTTCGTCGTAATTTGATTTTTTAATGTCATTTAATTTTATAAATATATTTTATAAATATGAATAAATTTAATAATATAATATATATTTCATTTATTGAATGTAGTTAATATTACAAGGTATCTTCGTAATTTTTTTTTCTTTCTTTCTCTCTCTTTTTTTTAACTTACCCTTGTGTCCCGAATTTTGGAGATGTGTCCTGAAATTTTAAGGTTGATATCCCGAAATTGGCTATTTAAAAAGTTGGCCACCCTTGATGCATCAGTAGATACATGCATGTAGAGATATTTCCCTTGCTCATAGTTTTGAAAGAAAAAGATGGCAAATTCGAGTCAAAGATTGAAAAAAATCTTATATAAAGCGAATATAATATCTTTATTTCTACTTCCGGTAAGTTGACATCGGAGCTCGCAATTACACGGTTTGAACGGATTTAGTTACCTAACACTAATGAAAAATCTGTCTTGTGTTTAAACTTATCGACGGAGCTAATGGAAAAAAAATTAACATCATTAATACAAGTAAACGTGAAAAAAAGATAAATATTTTAACGATTTCTGTTGGAACGACAGATATGATTCAGACATTGGATGTTTACATATTTAGGCCGTGGAAAAATTTTTTTACATTTTTCGGATGTAGTTATATTGTATAATTAAAACATAAATTTGCATTTAAGAAATAATATTTTAAAATTCAATCTCTTATTCATAATTAGTTTTCATCTCCTAGATTCGTAAATCTTTTTATATATGAATGTATAAAAGTAGTTGCATTGAAGATAAACCTTCTAAATACGAAACACTTATTTAAAAAATTGTGACACTATTTGTGACTCCTGTCATGATATAGCAATTTTTAAATGTTTCTTGGTGCATAAAATTAAGGTACATATAGCATTTTTTTATCTCAAAAATTTTAGGCGTTCTCATTATTGTATAGATTTTAAACAATAAAAAATTCAATAAAATTAAACCTACAAAAACTTCTAAACAAAATATAATATTATAATATAAAAAAAAACAACAATGTAATAATATAATAATATAAAAATGTAATAATATAAAAAAACAAAAACAATGTTATACGTAATAAAATTTTAAAGAATTTAAAAAATTTTAAATAAATAATAAATATATAAAAAAGCAAGGATCATAACATTTAGAATATATTTATATAAGAAAAAAAATTTCAAAAAAAGCAAGCATAGCAATACAAACGACGCATACATACGGATGGACCACGCGAATAGCGATATGAAGGTATATCTAGCTTATGTCTGAAAATTGCGACTTCGCAAATTAACTTTATCATACATGATTGTATTTGTCGATAAATTTAACTTTGAGTTTTGCTATAAGAAAAATTTTAAAATTTTCAAAAATTGAGGGCTGGGGGATTTCGAAAAAATATCATTTTCGAAAAATCAGAGTGAACTGTTATAAAGTACATTAAAAATCATAAAACTTTTATTTGAAACTTTTTTTTATATCTTTTATCATTTCAATGATATTAGCTCGAAAATATAAAAATCGATTTTTTTCAAGAGGGTATTTCACTCCCTAAACGATTGTAAGAGCATGTATAAAGAAATACTATCTTTTGCTCTAACTGAAACTACGACATATTCAAAATCGGAGTGTAACATGTAAGGTTTACTTGTTGGTGCACATTATAGCTGTTGTACACTCACTTAATCTGAATGTAAAAGTGAAATATTTTAATTAATAAAATATCCGATATAATTATAATAAATTTAGCTATTGGTAATTAGCGCTGCACGATAAAAATTTCGATATTATTAAATTGTATCTTTAATATTTAATTAATAATTTGTATACACGTTTCGATAATTTATTATAATTATACGTATATTTTTTATATCAGAAAATTTAGGTTATTATTTGTATATATATACATATATACTCACAATGTATCCCACATAGCATAGAAGATTGAAGCAATATTGTAAATTGCAATGTAACATTGCAGAGGTATAAATTAACAGTATTCCTGTAATTTCAGTAATATGCCTGTAATATTCCAATAATATATGCTAGTAATATTCCAGAAACGTTGTAAAACTGTAATTTTTTAATTGTTATAATATATTGTTAATAATAATAATATATTGTTAATAATAATAATATAAAAATATAATTTTTTCTAATATTTATGTAATACAGTTTTTTAGTTTATCAGATATAAATGATATAATAATTAATGTAATCCATTTTTATACTTAAATAAAAAATTTATTATTTGACGATCATTTTATTAGCTTAGTTTTATATTTATTTTAAATATGAAATCAAAAAATTTTGTAATAATATCGAATTTGGATATAATCAATGCATTATTATCGGATAAGACAATAAACAATTAAACTGCTAAAAACAATTTATCGAAATATTAATTATGTGATTGATGATATATTTGTATGCCTGATGTGAACGCAAGAATAAACCAGCGTTCGAATTTTATAATGATAAATTTCATACTATCATTTTTTAATCAATTTCAGTTAACTCGGAGTGGCTTCGAATAAAAAGAGCCACTGCGATTAACTTAATCCATGATGAACTTACCAAGCGACTTTATTATTATGTTAATGTGGATAATATTTGTAGTTTGTTCGGGGCACATACATATATGTTTTATCCTTACAAATAAATTTATCCTTCAAAATTAATACTGCACTTATTGGAATATTTTATGATTTTATAAAAATTTCATAAAAAAATTGTTTTATAGAAAGGACATATCACCAGAAATGTAATTTGTAAAAAAATTAATGTTAGTGAAAAATGTATATGTACGGAAAATGTACAGTTTTTATTTTCGAGTCTTCGTAAGAAATTTATCCAAATACATTACATTGCAATATTGCTGGAACGTTTCGCTGCAATATAACAAAAAGCGGACATCTTAAAATTGTTGGAATCTTGCAGCAAAGATTCAGCAATGTTTCGCAATCATCATGTAATATTGCAATATTTCTGCAATCTTTCTGTGCTGTATGGGATATTATTAAATACCACAATAAAATATATTGAAGATTTCGCTGTTTAATTCGTTTCTATATTTTTATTAAACGTACATCTTTACATCGATTTATGTACAATGGCTTTAAAGTGCACTGAGTGCGTACTTGTTCTGCCAGTGAAAAATTCGCTATAATATTTTATGTCAATATTTGTCAGAATAAAGTATAAAATATCTAAATTATTAATTTTTCGATACTTCTACCTTAATACCTTTATACGCAAAATATAACCAGAGGAATCATATTACATAAAATTATATAATCCACTTGAAAAAAAAGTTGATCTTGAAATCTCTGAAGCGCCTCTACCTGGACAAAAATTCATTCCAAATCATTTCCGCCACATGATAGACCCTTTTATATCGTGAAATTTCGGTTAAACAAATTTTTCTCTAGACCTTATAGACTCAAAGATATTTCAGATGCTATAATTATTAGGACCCTATATATAGTGTTATTGAAAACTTTCAAAAAAATACCACTAAACTAAAATAGACTTTATATACAGGGTATCTCACAATGGCCGCTAAATATTTTGTACGCTACTAGAGCGGACTAAACTGAGTTGAAAAATTCTGTACCATTTTGCAATTTTGAAACAATTAACAAGATATTAATTAAAAATTGTCGAATATTGATCTTCAATATTTTTTTGCTTAAGTACTATCAACTTTATAAAAAAATTGCAAGAGATAAAAATTGTTTATTTTTCCCAATTCTGAAAATTTTTTA
This sequence comes from Acromyrmex echinatior, assembly GCF_000204515.1. The sequence continues at coordinate 1,016,843 of NW_011627520.1, read as the reverse complement.
AGAATTTTTTAATACCTCATTTTTTCATGTTGATAAAAATAGTTGCTAATAAGAAAATACAATAATAAATAGTTGAAAAGAAATTCTGAAAAAATTCTTAGAGCTCTAAAAAAAAATAAGTTTCTTGCTATTTTTCTGTAAAATTGAGTGCTTGAGTGAGAAATTATTGGAGACTAATATTCGGCAATATTTAGTAATTATTATTACATTAACTTTTGTGAAAATTGCAAAATGGTAGAAAACTTTTTGATTTAGTTTAGTCCGTTTTACTTGCGCACAAAATATTTGGCGATCATTCTGAAACATCCTGTATATTTTTATCTTTATATTCTTTTACTTTACGTATATAGCTGTAAAATTAAAGTTCTCTTTTCCTGATTTTAATAAAACCGTGTTAAAAAAAATTGTTTCAAATTGAATTCCGGAGCATTTTAACAAGTGATTTATAAAAAATTGATCTTTTTTTAAAATTTGGCTATTTTCCCATCATATATATTATTATATTATAATGTTCAGATGAGATAGATAGAACTAAATAATTTTCACAGATAATATCTTTAAATTTTATGTACATTACAATGCATACAGGATCTGAAGAGATCGAACAGTTTCGATGCTTTTCTTAATATTTAATAAAGTGGACTTTCAATTGATTTATGCGTCCAAGTCTTTAATTGAAATATCTGACACAATCAAGTGGCACGATCGCAAGCTTGATTATCGCAAGGACGCGACATCTCCTTTTCCATCAGGATGTTCCGTATAATCTTCCAGTTTTCGTTTGGTGGATTTCAATGTGGAAAACGACATGCGAACGCGTCTGCAAGTTTCTTCCGCAAACTTTAGAATTGGAATTAAGACGTTATAGAAATGGATTAAGGAGTTTAATTAAGTTGATTCAACGCCCGCCCCACAAAATTTCGCAGCTCCTCTCTGGACTTGCGCGCGGATTGCCCTTTATCGTTGATTCTTCGCAGAATCTAGTTTCTAATTTCGAAGTTTACATTGCACAAATTTTACAAGCTTCCTAAAATCTTATGCAACTGGCAAAGACAAATAATTAGATATATTCCATAAAAATATTCGCTAGATTAATCGTTCAATTGATATATCGATTAATCTTTGTAGTATCGAAAGTTAATAATTCTTCAAAGCGTGGGTATTCAGAAGGAGGTTCAAGAGGGGGATATATGCCCTTCCCTGGGCGACAATTTCTAGTACCTATAATTTCTTTTTCTTGACCTATCTTGTTGCAGTGAGAAAATTTTTAATACTAAAAGTTTATACATTTGTAATTATATACATATATTATATAATACGTTCTAATTTTCGGAATTAGAGTAGGTAATAATGTGCATGCATGCGTGCGTACGTGCGTGCATGCGTGTGTACATATGTATGTAAATATAAATGTGTGAAAAAAAGCAATAAAGATGTTACTGTTATCGTTATTACTATTATATTATTATTATTATTATTATTATATTTTGGATCATACTTTCCTCTAGAAAAAATTCTGTGGACGCCCTTGCTTTAAAGAATTAATGATTGGTTTCTTTCTCATCGATCAACTTTATAATTAACATTTAGAAACTTGAAATTTCTAACTTTACTAAATTACTATCTTTTTTCCTTTTTAATGAAACAATTTTTGATATTCATAACAATTGCGCGTGTTACTCAATATTCATTTGCTCCCGATTTTGTGACAGTAATATCAAGCTTTCAATATTGTATAACGACCATTTTATTATTCATCTTATATGAACTCAAAGATTATATATCTGTCTTTTTTTTAGCCTTTTCCTTTTTTTTCTCCGTGCGCACATAGATTTATCCTTTTTATACTTTTTTATATTCTTTGCAGCCTACTTTGTCCCCTGTCGATCCTCACCTTCCATTGCTAGACGACTTCGCAATATTGTAATGTAAAGTACAATACGTTACTCTCTAAAAGATACGCCGCTGTAAAGAGAAGGATGCAACGAGCACGAGCATAGGAAAAGATTAAAAAGAGAGGTAATACATCTCTCACGGCAGAGAAAAAACATGTGCGCATAATGAGTTTACATATGTTTTCAATAATATGTAAAAATTAAAAATGATTGATTCCTTCTTAAATATAAGAATTGTTTGCATCGTTAATAAAACTTTATATCTTTCTATTTTGATCTCATCATAAAATTAAAATTTTCCTCACATATGTATAATTAAATGACGTTGAAAAATTATTTATTTCCTTCCTATTATGAAAGAAGATTCTGTTAAAGTTTTTAAAATTTTAACTAAATATAAATCTGAAAATAATTTTGTTGAATCCAAAATAATTATGAGTAGATGTAGAGTGTTTAAGCGATAATAATACTGCAAAAAATTTTAATATTCTAGCAATCAATTTGAATCCTACATAATTATTTTTATGATCTAACATAATTATTTTTAAATCTATTATATATCTGTAATTAAATTTTTAAAAACTTTAGCAAAATTGTTTTCCCATCTAAAATAATATTATCATTTATCAAATCGAATAATATATGAGGAGTGATTTAGTTTTGAGAGTTTTGCGAAAGATGACACACACTAATGTTAGTGTTGTCGAAGATATTCCAATATATATCACAGTTATTATTTTTTAATGCTTTAATATTTCTCCATGATATTTAGTCGTTTACTAACAATAAACGCAGTAAACATCGTGTTTATACTATTTAAAAAATGAAGCTTTCTAAAGAACATTTTCAACATGTGTTGCTTTTGTTTTTTAATCAGAAGAAAACGGCGGCTGAAAGTTATAGAATTCTGATACAAACTTATGGTGATGTTGCTCCATCAATTAAGGTATGAGAATATTCAATGTTAAGGACAAAAACTGGAAAAAACTTTACAGATTTGCAAGCATTATTGGACGAAAATCAACACAATCCACTTCAGAATTTGCCAGAAAATTAAATATTGATCGTACAACAGTTATTAAATCTTTACATGATATGTAGTTTAAGGGGGTATAACACCTTTGCGGCTTCAAAAAATAAAAAAAATTTTTTATTGGCTTAAATGATACTTTATGATGTCTAGAATATGATCCCATTAACGCCTAAGCGATCTTAAATTTATTTCACGTCGAAAACAGCTATGCTTGTGTGTTACCTCTAGCGCGGGGAGAGGGCCTCGGGGCGCTCATCGAGCTCGCTGCCTTTCTCTTATGTTTGTCAAGTATTTCAGGATGAAGTTTTCAAAGCAGTCAAGCCTATCTACGAAGAATTAAGTTCTGACGATTTATTATCCCGCTGTCTTGGCGGGTATACTCAAAATAACAACGAGAGCTTCAACTCTGTGCTGTGGTCTATAGCGCCGAAAGGGATCCACAGCAGCAAGGCGATCGTTGATATTGCTGCAAATATTGCTGTTTGCAATTTCAACGATGGCCTAAAAAGTGTATTGGAAATTATGCAAGTTCTTAACTTAACGATCGGTACCACCTGCTACAACTTTTGCATAAAAACCGATGAACGGCGGATCCGCGCAGCCGAGCGCGCCATGACTGCGGAAGCTAAAGCAGCTCGGAGACTTGACATGTCCAATAAAAAGGCCAAAGATGATGAGGACCTTAATTTGGAAGGACAATTGTACGGGCCAGGCATTGCCGATTAAGGTAATAAGCTAATAATTGCAAGATTTCTCATACCAAAATTTAAAACGCGTTTTCTGAAAAACACTATTTTTCAAGCTGGTGTACATCACAACGCCCAACAATTTTTATCCGATCGACAAAAATCAAATATCTTTATACTCAGCATGGGTGCCTTTATGGTACTACCTAGCCTTTTTTAAAAAGAATCACTAGATTTTTTTTGGCAATCGATTTTATGTCAGATTTTTAAGCGAAAATTCGATTTTTTTTTTCAAAGTCGCGCCATTTTCTCAAAAATTGATATTTTTTAAAATCCATCGGTACTACCTTAGCCAAACTATCACAGATTAAGAACCAATTTGTATTTTTGCTTTAGGTCACTTCAGTCAGCCACAATCGTGTACACCAGCAAGACATACGCGACGCTAGCGGCCTCTTTTGACGGCGTTCATTTTATAAACCATGATGATTTTTCAAAAACAAAAAATATGTTCAGTGTCTTTAATATGTAAATAAAAAAGCCCAAAGACCCGATTTTTAATTGCGCACTTCTTTGTATGTAAAAAAAAATCTTGAAAATGAAGTCGATTTTGGCCGTAAAAGGTGTTATACCCCCTTAAATAAATCAATTTTTCAGAAAAAAACCTTTCAAACTAAATTACACTCCTAATACAACACTTATGCAATCATTATGCAATTACATCAAAATTACGCGTTTATATAGTTGTTAAAAAAATTCCCATAAGTTACGGTATATAAATTATATCTAATAATTATAGCAATTGCAACTATTGATACAGTATGATTATAGTTATTTTTGTTATTTTTGTTATCGTAAATAAAGCAGACTAAACTGAGACGAAAAGTCCTCTACCATTTTGCAATTTTCGTAGTAGTTAACAAGATGTTAATTACTAAATATCGCCGAATATTAGTTTTCAATAATTTTTTACTCAAGTACTATTAATTAAAAAAAAAACGGTAAGAGACAAAATTGTTTATTTTCTTCTCATAAAGCTCTAAATATTTTATTAGAATTTTTAATCAACTTTTTAATACCGTATCATTTTATTGCAGGCAATTATTTTTACCAATATATAAAAACGTTGTACTAAAAAGTTCTGAAAAAATTTTCAGAACTCTATGAGATAACAAATAATTTTTGTCTCTTGTTATTTTTTCTGTAAAGTTGATAGTACTAAGGTAAAAAATTATTATTTGGAAAATCAATATTTGGCAATTTTTAGTAATTCATATTCTAACAATAAATTTCCTTAAGATATCCTAATTTGATCAGATTGATCTCATTCTCATCCAAAACATTAAATCATATGATTAGCTTAAGATTTGTAATTATTATTGTAATATAAAACGTAAACCTAGAATATCCTATTTTGATTCGAAAAAATTTTGATCACTATATTGATAAATTGCATTTTTCAACTTTTGATACATGTATGTCATATACATTTACGTATTTTGTGTATATTGTAGAGACCTATCTTTGCAATTTAATTGTTAATTTTTTAAATGTATACATAAATATCCTACAAATATGAAAACTATTCTTTGTTTTGGGAAAAATTTAATCATATTTATTTTTATATGTTATTAATTTGACAGTTGTAGCTATACCTTATTTTATTTTTTGTTGTGCATAATTTATTTTTAAATAGGTATATGATTATTTATTTGACAAAGTAAAAGGAGTTTTCGGTATATTTTACAAAATCGGTTTTATCGTTTGTAAGTATTGTGTTAATGAAAATTTTCTATTTTACTAATTAAACTAACTATTGTATGAATTACTCTATTTAAAAAAAGCACTTTCAGAGGCTCTATGGACACACTCTTATTAAGTTAAAAGTAAATGACGAACTCCATTTGCATACACCTCTTTATAGGAATTCGCGTCATTTTCTCCTTACGGAAAATGAATCCATCTCGCGGCAATATTGCTACTTACTATGCCGTTTGCCTGGCAGAGTATACGTACGCTATATTGCATACACTACGGACATCGCTAAGCAAACAGCCTAATACGCAGTATCGCAACGAGATGGATTTTTCGTAAAAAGAAAATGACGCGGATCCCTATAAAGAGGCGTTTGCAAATGGAATTTGTCACTTATTCTTAGCTTGATCAGCACAGTGGAGCCCCTAAAAGTATTTTTTTTAAATAGAGTTATTCTTAAATAGAGTAAATAGAGAAATTATTATAGTTAGCTTCTGTGAGGCATACTCATTTTCTGCATTTTGTATCATACCGATGTGGATATCTGTACGAATGACGTTCAAGTCCACTAAGGAGGCCTGACTCGAAGCTTTTTCTTGATTAGCCGCAGTGTTTCGTCCCGGTCCCACACTACTAGACTCATCAGTAAGTGTAGGATCTTAAATCCTGGAATGAATTTAAATTGATGTTCTATTTAAAAGGAATTCGCGTGGTTGGAATGCTCACGTGAATCCGAGCAAGTTGGATCTCTGGTAGCGAGTCGCCACAGAACTCCAATGAGGGCACGATCCAATGGATTACATCGGAATGATAAGTATCAGGGACGAGCGCGGTACAGTCGGTGTAGCTTGGTGGCGTTCGTTATCGTTCATTGTTATTTCTGTGCTGCTCTGTGTTGCTCGATGCTGTTCGGTGCTGCTATGTATGAACGTGCGAGCATGTGCATGTAAGCGTGTGAGCGTGTGTGTGAACGTCTTTACGAACACATATGTTCACGTCGGAGTCACCAATGTGGATATCAGTACGAAATGATGTTTATGTCCATTAAAAAGGCCTGACTCGAAGTTTTTTGATCGTAGAGTTTCGTCCCGGTGCCACACTACTAGACTCATCAGTAAGGCGATGTGGGATCTGCCTTAGACGCCTGGAATGAATTTAGATTGATTTTTATTTAAAGGGAATTCGCGTGGCTGCACACTTGAATCCGAGCGAGTCCCGTTGGACCTCTAATGGCGAGTCATCACATCGAGACGCGGATATATCCTTGTAAAAATGTACTGCGCTGTAGTACTTAGAATAATAAATTTATATTTATTATACTATATTAATAAATAAATAAACTAATATTAATAAATTAATATTTTTCTATAAGATTTTAATATTCTAAAAAACATTTTAGGACATCCACTGGATAAAGACAGAATGAAATTTGGTCCAGAAATACCCTAATGATATCTAAATGATGATGTCCTATGGGTGTAGAATAAGCGGACATATAAACATCCTCAGTATATCCTAAATATTTCCTAAGTTTTTTTAGGTACGTACCTAAATGTTTGAAAATCCTTTGACATACATCTGTACCTAGGATCAATCTTTGTTGTGTGGGAATTCAATAGTATTATTATATTATACTTTTAATGATTTCAAAAAATTACAGTATATAATTTCCTTTAAGAAAATGGAACAATGGCGTTTTAATAAAAAATTTAATTTTAACAAAAAAAAATCGTAAACATGTTTGTAAAAATGTGCATTTTACTTAAAAAAATTATAACTTTTAAAATTTATAATATTTTCAAATGCAGTTTCAGCTTACAAAGGAAACACCAGGTGATGGTATCGGGCATTTTCATGCGCTGTTTACAGGCTGTTCTTGAGCGAAAAAAAAAAAACATTACACGTCCGGCCGTTTCAGCCATTGCCCCTTGGTTTCAAAGAAATCGATTTATTAAATAATTAATTTCTTAAATAATTTTAACATTTTGAAAAAGGTACTATATAGGAAAATATCAATATCTTTTTAAATTTTATTTTATTTTGCTGAATGTTAAGGATAAAATTACACCTAAGTAGATGATTCTGAATCTCGGATGATGATTCTGAACGTAGCAAGTAAACCGCGCGCCATCCGAAATGTTGCTCATTTCAGTAAGCATTTAATTCATTCACGCGCGCAGCGATTCTGAACTGAAGAATATTTCAATAAAATTTATCAGTATGGAAAACAATAAAAATGTTCATGAAATCGTATATGCTAATAGAGTGGAAAATGCGATTATTGATGCTAAGCAAGGCAAAACAACATCTTTGTCACTTTCAAAACAAAATATAACTGATGGACTGAAAATTTGTGGTCAAATTGTATACAACTGGAAAAGTGGAAAGTTTTAAGTTTTGAAAGAGATTATTGGAAAGAAAATTGTAGAATTTGTAGCAGAAATGATTTTCATTTCAAAAAAGATAAAGAATTAGTTTTGGCGGAAGAATGCATCACACAAGAAGATATTAACATGATTAATTCTAATGTTTCATCACCAATTTATTACATTGATAATTGACAATTAATGAGTTAGTATCCATAATAATAATTGCCTATTTGATGTATTATTGTAATTTATTTGAAATGTATTATATAATTTACTAATTAATTTTGATATAACATTACAATGATTCATTTAAAAAAATTAAAAATTAATATCATATTTTAATAATTAATAAAATATATTTTGTATTAATTAAGAATAACTCCACTAATGTATAAATTTTTGCGAACAGATTATTTGAACATATGAATTACATTGGCAATTATTTCACTAATTACGTATTCTAGTATTATAATTACGATTATAATAATTGATATTTATAATTGATATTTGTACAGTGTAATAAATTTAATGAAATATTGGAATACCTTCTTATGTGATACATTCTTTCGTCAAAATTCTTCATCTTCTTCAATGAAAATAACGAATCATTTCTACCACAAATTCCACAATTTTTTTTCCAATAATCTCTGCTCTTTCAAAAAACTTGGAACTTTCCACTTTTTCAGTCAGTTATAGTTTGTATAAAATTTGACCACAAATTTTCAGCCCATCAGTTATATTTTGTTTTGAGAGCGACAAAGATGTTTTGTCTTGCTAACATCAATAATCGCATTTTCCATTCTATTAGCATATGCGATTTTGTTATGAACATTTCTATGGTTCTCCATGCTAGTAAATTTTATTGAAATACTTCTTCAGTTCGAAGAATTGCTGCGCGCACGAATGCATATTAAAATGAACAACATTTCTACTGGTCTTGCACGCGGTCTTGTTGCGTTTAGAATCATTATCCGAGATTCAGAATCATCCACTCAGTTATTATTTTATCCTTAACATTCGGTGAAATAAAATGATATTTATAAAAATATTGATATTTTCTAATACATTATGTTTTTCAAATTATTACAATAATTATTTAAAAAATCGATTTTTTTGAAACTATGAGTCAATGGTTGAAATGGCCGAACATGTATCATTTTTTTTGCTCAAGAACAGTTTATAAAAAGCGCATTAAAATTCCTGATATCATCATCTGGTGTTTCCCTTCTCAGAAAAGTACATTTTGAGATAATGTATTTTAAAAAAAACAATAGTATAGTTACACGCGTTTCAAAAAAAGTATTTATTTTGAATGTAGAAGATGACCGCCTTTAGGTATAAAAAAGATGTTAAATTCGGGTAAAAGGCTATTTATTATTGGTTTAAGTTATTATTAATATAAAAATTATTATTATTATTATATATTAATTTATTATTATTATATATTATTATTATATATTAATTTTATTATTATTATATATTATTATATATTAATACTAAAGACAAATATAAGTGAAAAACGTAAAATACAAAAAGTACATAGAAAACAGCAATTTCAATACACAAATAGAGTCTGCTCTCTAAATCTGAATTAGTGGATAATCACTGATTCAATGCTAAATATGCCACTATTAATTAATGAATGAAATGTGATATTCCTAACTTATAGCGAATCATGCTTCAGTGTAGCGCATTCAACTTATATGATGTTATGAAATTAATAATAAGTATAGACTAAGAACCAAGCTAGCTCTTAATGCTGTGTTATTAGAAAAACATAATTTTATTACATTATTTTTAGCAAATGTTTCAAATTTTTTTAATTTATGACTCCGATTGGGTCATTTTCAATGAAAAAATTAAAATTAATACAATTTGAAATCAACTTATTTAAAATACGATGAACTTGAATATATTGTATAATATGATTAAAACTATAATTATAATCCTATATAAAATCGTTATTGTGTTCGTACAATCGGATAGATATGGATTACATTATGGATAGATATGGATGAATAGATATTTTATTAAATGTATAAACATGAAAACATAAATACTACATAGTTCGAATAAAGATGTAAAATTGTAGATATCAACGATTATCTTAAAAAAAGACCTTGAAGACGCAGTCACAAAGATTCGAAATTACGTTCATAACTGACTAACGACCAGTTTTAAGTATTGTCTAAAAATATAGTTAATCGAAGATTGTATAAATAATAATTTAACAAAAAAGAAAATCGCAAGCTACAATAAATTTCTCATATATACAAATTTTCACAAATATAAAAACAACGGTTATGATAATAAAATAAAATAGAAAATTATATAAATAATAATAAACAGTATTATAAAATTGAAGAATAAAATTAATAATTGTATAATAAGAAATATTTTGACATAAAACTTTTATATAAGTAATTACAATGAAAAATGTATTAGATAATTCGCTCGTATAAATTTCAACAATAAATAAGGAGCTTCTACTAAGTCACTTTAATAAACGAGTTCTGAAAGGTGTAAATAATAACTTTATTATTCTTTTATTATAATTTCACAGAACGTTTCAACTATATTAAGTCCTCATCAGCCATGTTTATAAATGAAATAAAAAACTCCGAAACAATAATTTATATAGACGTATTAGAAATTAATTTCGGTATAAAACAATACAAATCTTTTTTTCATTAATATAAAACTTAAAAACAAACGGTAAAAGTAATCTGTCAAAAAAATAAAATATTATAAAAAATAAAAAATAAATAAAAATCCAGTAAACATTGTTATATTAGGTGTACAACTTTGCTTCCGCCGTTTTTTTTCCGAAATTGGAGGCTTTATTGTAAAAAACTGGTTATACATTTATGATTCAAAGTAGTATCCATTGCTAGCTACTACTTTCTCCCATCTTTCGGGCAGCGAACGAATCCCGCGTCGAAAAAACTGGTCATCTTTTGAGGCGATCCCCGAATCGG
>NW_011627520.1:983743-1004434 GCF_000204515.1 Acromyrmex echinatior | reverse complement strand
AATTTTTTATTAAAAACGGCGGAAACTTATTTGTACACCTATACATTACCATAAAATAATTGCGTGTGTGTGTGTGTGTGTGTGTGTGTGTATATATATATATATATATATAATATATACATATATAAGGTATTTTTAAAATAAAAGACAAAGTATTGCAAAAATTTTTAATAAAATTACGATTCTTGTTACAACTGTTACGATATGATGAATGAAAATGATGTACATCTTTGTGATAGGAGAATTATTAATACTCAGTCTATTTTTTTAGAATTTTTTGATTCTCAAAATCTAAACATATTTGTAATCAATAATCCTTTTGCTTCTGAACCTATTGCTATTTCAGCTAAAGAGGTATAAACAAAGTGTTTAAAGTTACTAATTTCTTATTTTGAAAAATATGTAATAGTTCCTTAATACATCATCGATTAATTAAATAATATAAATAAAAACAAACAAAGGCCAATGAGAGTTTTTTGTGCGGTTGTTAGTGCAAAAATAAAAACCGTTTATTATCGAAAAACTATAGTATAATTAGTTACGCATAAACGTTTCGGCCTGCTTCCGGGCCATCATTAGTATGTCTGAATGTATGTAAAATTCTCACTTCTTCATGGCGAGAATGGCAACTCAATCTCCTTATTCTATTGGCAATAATTGACAAGTCCAGTGGTAAAAATTAACACATAAAAATCTGTGCAGATATAAAAAAAATATTACCAATTATTTTTATAAAGAAAAATTAATGCTCTCACCCATATAACTATGAAAGACGTGAACATCAAAAATCAATCAAGACAAAAGATCCGCAAATTATTCATATTTAGCAATATAAATATTATAAAGTCAATATTCAAATGAGTCAAAGAAAATACACAGTGTACAAACTAATAAATAAAACGAACGGTATTACCAACATATATCAACCAACAGACTGTTACTTAAAAATAATAAAAACGGCGCGCAGTTTAAATCAATGTAAATTATTGAGAATCGAGATGTAAAAATTCAGTGTCAGATTGCAAATTAAAGTTGTTTTTTTGCAACTGAATATATAGTATTTTCGAGATACGTTGTTTGTACAAAAACCGCTTTTGATCAATAATTTCTGTGCCTTTCCAATCAAAATCATGGTTTAGATCCACTCTGTGTTTGGTAATAACAGAAAGATTACTCGTGTTCCTTCGGATGTCATTACAATATTTCAAGATTCTTGTTTTTAAAGTCCTTCCTGTCTGCCCGACGTAGGAGGCATGGCAATCCTTGCAATATAACATTATTGTTAATTGTAAATTACGTTCTTTTTTACTTTATTAAGTAGAAGATCTTTATGTGTTTTAATAAAAGAATTGAGCTTGTTCAGACTAAAAAATACAAGGTCAACATCAAGATCTTTAATTATGTCCTTGAATTTGTATTCCAAAACAAATGGAATCGTAAACCATGACTTCTTAACAATATCTTCATCGGAAGTATCATTTATGTTTTACTTTAAGGTTTTGTTACTCGATAAAGATTTTAGGCACTCATTAATTGTGTTAAAAATAAAATCAATCGGATAGTCATTAAAAATAGCTCAATGACAAAAATCAAGTTCTTTTTATGATATTTAGGTTGAGATAGCAAAAAGGGCCTATCAACCATTCCTATGATCATACTTCTCTTTTGCGAAATAGAATGTTGAGAAAAAAAATTCAGATACCTACCGGAGAAAATAGGTTTGTGATACCAATCATATTCAAGAATATTTTTATTCTTGATAATAATATAATAATAATATCTAAATAATTTAATCAGTTCCCATCAATTTCAATCGTGAACTATAATCGAAGATGAAACGAATTGAAAACTTGTAATATTTCTGGTTCTTTTTGCTGGAGTACTACAATGTCATCTATGTAGTGAACATAAAAGGAGATATGAAAAGCTAAAGTATTCAATGTCTTTTTCTCCAGATCTTGTAATACTGAATCCACGATTACTGATGATAGAAATGAATCCATGACATTCCAAAGTATTCCAAATTTTTGTCTGTAAATAATATTGTCAAAAGAAAAAAACGAAGAATTAAAAATTAATTGTAGGGAGATAAAAAATTCATCTTTTGAAGTATTGCATATTTTTGAGATTATGGGCCATCTGTTAGAAATGCTGTCAAGAGCCAAGTTAAGGTATGTTTGTAAAAATCGGAAATCACATCAATTGAAATTAAAATAGAATCATTTAATGTTTTTTTACTCAAAATTTCAATCAAATGAAAACTAATTTTTATATAGCTGAATAAATCAACACTAATTTTATAAATTATTTTATGTATAAATACTGCTGTACTGCTAAAGACTATAATAGATTATCGATAGCAGAGATGATAATTCTTAGAGGCGATCCCGGTTTATGGATCTTTGGAAGCTCATAAGCGCCAGATAGTATTTCGTCACTGTACAATTTATTATAAATTTGTTTCGAAATGAACTCTTTTTTTCTTTCATTTGGTGAGTAACTCTTTCAGTTTTCTAGAACGAACGTTAGTAGTATCTTTTTTAACTATCTCATATGTATTTTCATCATTTAGTAATGTAAGCATTTTTTGTCTATAGTTTTTCTTTCTCATTGCCACTGTCACATTACCCTTACTGGCTCCAGTAATCATAATATCATGGTTGTTTCTCAAAAATAATTTTGTTGCTTTCCACATATCTGCAAACTTATTCTTCAAAGAATTAATCCGACTAAGACTCGATGAAAGATTATTAATAATTAGTAAGATTCAGTTTCTAACATCTAATCGTTTGCTTACATAATTTATTAAGACTATTTTTTTCGATATTTTTTATAAATTCTAAAATAATTTTTTTATAATTAGAAGGAGGCATTGAAAAGTTTTCTCTTAAGAGATGCTGTACATTGTTCGGAATTAGAGTCGAAGTCAAGTGAATTGTCATCAATCATTGTCAATAGAATAAAAAGATTGAATTGTCACTCTACCGTCTCGTCATGAAGAAGTGAGAATTTTACAACACGTTTAGACATACTGATGATGGACCGGAAGTAGGCCGAAATGTTTATTATGCATTATCAATTATATTAGTTTTTCGACGATAAATGATTTTTATTTTCGCACTAACAACTGCGCAAAAAACTCATTAGCCCTTGTTTGTTTTTGTTTTTTGACATTCTCGAGAATTTGATTACTTGTTTTATTTGAACAATTTGAAAGTTAAAATATAAAAGAAACATAAAAGAAAAGTGTATAAATATACTTGTATAAAACATAACTGCATGCAAAATATAATTATTAAATGTACAATAGAAATTATAATGTACAATATGTTGTAATATTTATACAAAATGTGTGCTGTATATAATTGTACAATTCTACTGTGCATAATACTCTACTTTAGTGTAAAAATATTATTTGAAAATATATTATTACTCTGCAGTAGAGTATTGTATATACAGTAATATTGTAAAGTTATAATGTATAATATATAATAAAGTATTTAAAAATATATGAGAAACTACTTCATTTTAATTAAAAATATGTTTTTATTTCTTGAATGCTATCACGTTTTGGACAAGTGAGCAATATTTCATTTTCGTATGCGTGTGTCTGTGTGGATGCGTGCATGTATACGTGTGTGTAAACTAAATATATAATGTAAGCTAAAATCTAATTCACTGTAATAATCTAGTTCAACAGATAATAATTGTTTGAAACTGTTTTTAAACTATAGCAACGTTTCTTCAATAACCATGTTTTATAATTGAATTATATAATAAATGTGTTTCGCGGATAAGTGGGAAGAGGGGGGGGGGAGAGAAGAGAATCTTCCAAATATGGAAGACCATTCTTCCGAATGATCCCGATTATTGAAAACCAACCGAATTTCCCACCACTTCTTCTCCCCTCCCCTCTTCCCACCTACCCCCACTCCAACAAGCAGCGTAATATAAAAAGGCCTGGAGAAACAGCTCAATATTAGGCTGCTCCTCGCCCTGATGAAATGGACTGTAAGGCTTATGAAACGTTGGCATTCCAAGAATGGATCTAGACACGAAGAAAATCCGCGAAGCATACAACAGTTATATAAAAAACATCCATGGAAGTCTCCAGAATATGAATTATATAATATATACAGAAGAAATTTATACAACATTGATATAACAATATTAAATTGCAATTAATTATTTCATACTGTAAACATTGTAATATTAAAAGTAATATAAAAGGCTCTGTAGTAATAAGCAAAAGGTAGTATAAAAGAAGGGCAAAGAGCCAATGACGTATATAAAAAATTATAATTCAGATAAGAAATCTTAATACAAAAACAATTAAAATACAATAAAATAAAACAAACGTTTGAACTCCAATTGAGTCATTTTCAATGCCATCATACAATAATATAACTGTTCTCAATTAAAAATTAATACATAATCTTACAATATTCTTAAAATTCCTTAACAAAAAATTCTTTCCTCTTTCTGTCTAATACGCTGTGAGTCATTTTTGTCAAGAATTAACAAAGTCATAAGAAAGTTCTGAAAAAGTAACCGTAAACAAAAGAATTAATATTAATCACATAAAAATTAAAAATATGATGATATACCTTAGTAAATCTGTTAAAAGTTCCATAATACACAACGAGAAAAAAATGTAAAATGTAGTCCATTTTGTGGTACAGTAAAAAAGTCTTTAGTATAATAGGTTATTAAAGCAAATTCGCAAAGGTAACGAGCATCTGACTTAAACGATGTCACACAACGAAATGTCAAACAGAAAAACATTATCGATAAACGGAAAACGGAAAAATAGGAGGAAAAGGACAGAAGATATTAGAAAGGAGAAAGAGAATGTATAATGTCAGAATACAAATCCGGCAAAGACTCCGTGTCATTTTGTCTATTAATCCCATGCTTTTGTTTTTTAATATGAATTTCTGATATCAACTTTTTGTTGTATGAAGGCTCTATATCCAATATTTCTACTTTATCCCATTTAAAGTTATGATTCGGATATCGTATTAACATATGGAATCGTAAAGAACCTTCTCCCAGTGTCATCCTTATTCTTATTTAAATTATTAAACTTATTAATGTGATATTTTATTCTATTATGAATGGTCGAAAAAATAAAACTTAACGGATATCCATTCTGTAAAAAAATCTTAATAGCGTCAATCAAATTATTTTGTTGGAATTTCGGATGACACAAACAAAATATCTTATCCACGACTCCATAAATCACACCTCTTTTATGACAAAGTGGGTGGTGTGAATGGAAATTAAGAAATCTGCCAGAAAAGGTTGCTTTACGGTATACATCAAAAATGAGATTCCGTTCATCGACAATTACCATCGTATCTAAATAACTTATTCTTCCATCACCTATCTCCATGGTGAACTGTAATCTAGTATGTAATGAATTGAAAACATCCAAAATATCATAAATACTTTCAGAAGGAGCGGCTAAGATAATATCATCGACGTATCGGTAGTAAAACAACAGACGACAAGGCAGCATTCCAATAGCCATCTTCTCAAAATCCTGCATAACAATACTTGCAACAACCGGTGACAAAGGTGAACCCATGGGGGTCCCAAAAATCTGTTTATATATTTTTTTATTAAAAATGAAAAATGTCGAATTCAGAACCATACGAAAGGCTATCAGAAACTCGTCCAAAGGAATCTTAGTTTTCATTGTAATATTACATAATTATATACATGATATGTAATAGTTTTATATCATAAAAGTAACTTGTGTTATATTATTCGTTATATTACTGCAACAATCAGTGTTTACTGATACCGGAAGTACCTGATAAGTAATAAACTAATTAAAAGTAACATTTATCTTCGGAAAATTTAGATAACTTGATAATTGTAATTTATCTCTTTAGTAATGACAAATCTAATCTGATGTAAATGAATCTTAACGTAACAGTTAAGCAAGAAAGTGAGATCAGTGATAAGGAAAGAATGAAAGGAGGGGGACGAGATAAGGACGTATTAGGGGGGAAGGGGAAAGAAACTGGAGTATAGGAAGATAACTGTCGGATAAAGATTCCATATCAGTTTGTTATTTAAACCTTGATTTTGTCATTTAATCTGCACCATTTCTAACTGATGTTATCCTTTTATTATACGATGGTTCTGTATAAAAAATTTTAACTTTCTCCCAATCAAAATTATGATTGAAATTAATGCGGTCTGAAATCGAGCGAAGAAGATCTTGGCTTTTTATTAATATCAAAAGAGTGCCTCATACCTTGTATGTAAACGTCTTTTCATTTGGCCCACGTAACTCGCATCAATCCAGGCATGAAATTTTATACACCACATCTTGGTATGACAATGTATTTAAGCTATCTTTATCCATTTCAATAAATTTATTCAAAGTATTAGGAATTGTAAAAGCTGTTTTTAAGTTGATTGTTGATGCTATAGGTAAAGAACTTTTGGAAACTGATTTTATATAAGGAACTGTGAAATATTTGTTTTTAATATTCAGTATTTTAGTGATAAGATTGTTAGAATTGTAATAATGGAATTTTAATCTTATTTTAATTGCACAAAAAATAAACGGAAGTGGTTAACCATTATTTAATAAGATGTAAATAGATTTTATTAAGTTTTTTTGATGGAAAACGTGGATGGGACAAAAAACTTATTTTGTCTACCATTCCATACACTATTCCTTTTTTATATCCAAGATCAATAGAATGGTGTGAATGAAAATTTAAGAATCTTGCAGAGAACGTTGGTTTGCAATATTAGTCAAATATAATTTTATTGTTAATATAATATATTATAAGACCATATATGTGACAACACAAACTATAGAAATCAAAGCCTTAAACAGTCTAGCTGGATCTTAATGCTTGTATGATTCTTATATGAATTTATATACTATGTATTTAGTTCCTAGAAACGCGCGCCGAAATGATTTTTCGGTCTTGAACGCTAAACTACCGCAGTAATATCACAAGTTAAATTGACTAGCAAACGAGAATGAATTGAAATGAATTAAAATGGATTCAGATTTTCAGAAATATTTCACGAATGTTAAAATGAATGCTTTCCAATCCTAAATGCATTTTTATTCATTTATAGGAATTGCATGAAATATATCTCTATCCCTTTCAATCTAAAAATAATATTAGCTTTGTCTGTGCACTGTGAATACTGTTTCATTCAAAATTTTTAATAGTAAATACAGTTTTTCAATTCAATTCCATCCAATTGAATCTAATTGAATCCAATTGAATCAAATTAAATCTAAAAAAAGTTCGCTATTTAAAATACGCATTCGGATAGAAAAAAATTTCTATCTATTTTGATCCATTCTCGTTTGCTGGGAATTTAACAAATTTTTGATGTTTATTCGCATCTTTGAAATGATCTTAATAATGTTGAATAATACAAGGTGCGTCCCAAAATTTTCCGAACTTTTGAAATAAAACAACAACGGTTTACTTTTTTTTTCAAATTCAAATTGTTTATTCAAAGTAGTCCCCGTCGGACTCAATACAACGTTTGGCACGATCTAAAAGCATTTCAAATGAGTGTTTTATGTCGTTCAAAGGCACGTCCTTCAGAATAGTGGTACAAGCCCTTTGGATGTCTTCTACGTCCACATACCGCTTTCCTTTCATGGACAAATGCATTTTGCCGAATAGGTAGAAGTCACAAGGTGCCATATCAGGCGAATACGGGGAATGGTTGATTGTTAAAATGTGATTTTTAGTCAAAAATCAGTGACAAGTGTCGAACGGTGAGATGGCGCATTATCGTGTAACAAGCGCCAACTTCCTCCTTCGCGATATTCTGGCCGAATACGACGAATGCGGTGCACCAAACGCTTCAAAACGCTTACATAGAATACAGCATTAACTGTTTGGCCTGCTGGAACGAATTCTTTGTGCACAATACCCTTGGAATCATAAAAACAAATGAGCATTGTCTTCACTTTTGACTTCTCTAAACGCGATTTTTTGGGTTTTGGGTCGTTTCGCGCCTTCCATTCCGCGCTTTGACGCTTGGTTTCTGGATCGTATTGAAAACACCACGTCTCGTCACCAGTAACAATGCTATAAAGGAAGTTTTGGTCCTTTTTTGCTTCCTTAATAATGTCCTTTGAATGTTGAATTCGATGCATTTTTTGGTCGTCAGTCAACTTGTGTGGAACAAATCGTGCACAGACTTTTTGTAGGCCCAAATGTTCGGTCAAAATGCGATAAATCGTTGATTTGGGGATGTTCAATTCCATTTCCATGTATCTCACTGAAGATTTTGGCTCATGCTTGATGAAATTACGCACAACTTCGATGGAATTTTCGTTAATTGTCGATTTTGGGCGACCTGTATGTGCGTCGTCATTTATGTCCTCACGACCGTTCTTGAATCGCGTATACCACTCATAAACACTGGCACGGGCTACACAATTATCACCATAAACTTGTTTCATCAAATTATGGGTTTCGGTAAATGTTTTACCAAGTTTAAAACAAAACTTAATATTGGCTCTTTGTTCGAAGTTCATTCTCGTACCGATGTATACAACATACTGACACTTGAGACGCCATAACTTCGTTTCCACTGAACCAAATGTCATGAAATTTTTACTGGAAGTCAGCTAGGGATGTACCTTTCAAACGCGCAATCGAACACACGGATGGCGCCACCCGACCTATCCCTATTGAAAAAGTTCGGAAAATTTTGGGACGCACCTTGTATATTAAAATCTGTAAATAATTAATTCTTATTGTGAAAAATATTACCTCGGTCGGAAATCTAACCAGGATCTCTTGCATTTCGTGCGAGCGGCCTAAGCCTTTAGACTACCGAGGCCTTAGTAATATTCTTCGCAATAATTGGCATATGAAGGAACAACGTCTCTTTAGGCGACGTAAATAAACAATATAATATATTATAGGACCGTATATGTGTGATAACATAAATTGTAGAAATCAAAGCCTTAAACGGTCTAGTTGGATCTTAATACTTGTATGATTCTTATGTGAATTTATATATTACATATGTAATCCCTAGACTACTAATTTTATTGTTACCTAAAATTAACGTGACATCCAAAAAATTAATGGAATTGCAATTACTCATTTCCATCGTAAACTGTAAACGTGTGTGTAATGAGTTAAAAACCATCAAAATATCATTTTAAAGATTCACATGGAGCAGCCAGAAAAATGTCATCAACGTGTTGTCTATTATAAAAATAACCGTATAGAAAGTCTCTCTAATACAAGTTCCTTAAGATCTTCTAAATCAATGTTCGCTAAGATCGAAAACAACGGGGATCCCATAAGCGTCTCAAATGTTTGCTTATAAAAATTATCATTAAAAGAAAAGAATGTATAATGAAGAATCATCCGGATAACAATCAAAATTCTTCTTTCGGAATATTTGTATTACGACCAATATAATTCCATCTCTTTTCAACTCCTTTTACTACTAAATCTGTAGGAATGTTGGTAAAAAGAGAACCAACATCCAGAGAGGCTAACATATAATTATCCTCAAACGGTTTGCCATTTAATTTGTTGACTAACTGTTTGTCACTTACCTAAGGGCTTTTGGAATGCTTTTCTTAATAATTTTATAAAGAAACAAAGACAAATTATACAATGGTCTGTTAATCAAAGAAACTATCAGTCTTAAAGGGTTATTCAACTTATGAACTTTCGGAAAACAATATGTTCTAGAAATCGTACCATCAGTGGTTAAAAGATCGATAAGTTTGATCCTCAATACATTAATTTTTCTTCAATCTAGAAAAAAGGTTGCGTAATTCGTTAATCAGTTTCCTCATTGAATCTCTCTCTATAATTTGGTACATATTAATACCCGAAAGTATTAAAATCATTTCTTTATTGTAAATATCTCTGTCCATGACTACCGTAACGTTACCCTTATCAGCATTAGTGAAAATTAAATTAGGTTGTTCTCTAATAAATCTTTTAGTAATCTTGATCCAGTTAAAAAGTAATCTATCATTAAAATTAAAAGAAAGATTATTATTCAAAAGTTTGTGTCAAAAATTGAAATAGATTGATTTCTAACATAATTAGGAATGGAAATAATTATTTGGATGGATCTACCACGTTATTCTCAATGTGCTTGATAAATTCTATTACAGTCTTATCAATCAATGTTAAAGGTAAAGCGAAGTGTTCTCCATTTAACTTCATAAGGAATCTCTGTATTACTTAGGTTGATGAATCATTTCTCATGGAATCTATCTAAAGGTGATTCAAAATTAAACTCACTTACAGAAACACTAACTTTAACGATCTCATCAGACACTTGATCTCCATCATCAGACAATGAAGTTATTCCAATGCCTGTATGTTTTCAGAAAACTGAAAAGTGTGCGAATCATTCGTCGGAACGAAATAAGAATAAGTGATTGGTTGAATTAGTTAAACCTCATTCTTTTTATTTAATAACCAATATATAATCAATAATTTTGTCAAAAATTATTTTTTTCTCATTCGTCCAAAACGGACCAATTTTTCTTTCTTGAAATTCAAAAAAGAAATTTTTTACATCAAAAGGCAATATATCAAAAATGATTTTTGAAAGTTTTAAAAATTCCTTTTCTTATAAAGTGTGTAAACATATATGCATTTCTGAGTTCCAATCTCAAAATAGCTCTCATATGCTTGTTACGCTGGATCATTGTCAGTCGTTTGTAAGAATTATAATTATATGAAAAAACATTATTATTTGTTTAAACAATTTATTTACGTATGAAAGAATTCTATCATGTGATTGAGGTACTTTTTAATAAACAAAATTCTAATTCTAATAAAAACGCTAAATCTTAATAGTTTCTAAAAATCCTTTAGCATTTTACAAATGTGAAAACCAAAATGTATTCTAATGAAACTAAAGAAATTAAGTATGTAACGCATTATCTCGCCTGCGTATATAAAAATTAATATAATAAAAGACTCAAATAATTTATAAAATTAATAAGCATAGAGCTACGAGCCAATCTAGATATATGATATTATAAGAATTGGAATTACAATATGCTAGAACATGCAAATATTAGTATTTTAATTGCATAATGCTCAAGCTTCTTTTTTTTATAATTGAATTTTATTGATTATCCAGTGCCAAATATGCTAATATGATATGCTGTATGACATTGCAATTTCGCTGCAGTATCGCAGCAACTCTTCGCCGTTACAAAGCGCGAAGATTCGCACTTAATTCAAACCAGGAATAGCGAGCGAGCGAAATATCCAGGAGGCTGTTTATTAGCGTTACGATTATTTTTCTAATCAATAGCGTTTTTTTTTATTTTATTTTAAAATGTAAAATTTACGGGAACCTCGCCTAACGACGAGGGAGGAGGCAACCGTGATCAAAGAGCGGATATTAGGAGCGATGCTAGAGATAAAAAGCATGCAGAGATGTTAAATAGAAGGAAGCAACGGCTACTATCGCCAAAGGACTTAGCAGTGTCCGAGCCCAGGATGGCGCGAGGAGTATAGAGGATCTATGCAGGAGAGGATCTCAGACACTGAAGTTATTGGCAGCAGGCGAGAAGTTGACGTAAGGATCGCTAAGCCTGGCCACGACGTCGGAACGGGCGACCGGAGGTGGCCAGCAAAAAAGACCCGCCTAGAGAATCCGTGAGGTCGCGAGGCGATCCTTAGAACTCCGCCGCAAACGACCTTGCGCACAAAGGGCCGCGAGCCCACTAATTGATCGCGACAATGCGCGCTCGTGGGGGGGAGGGGGAACTAGTGAATTGATCGCGTACCGATTGGGATCCTGCTCGTCCTCTTCTGCGTTGAACTGCCTAGAGCGCACATCTCGGCCCGGTCAAAAAAAATAGACGAGAAGAATCCTAGACGCAGGATCACGAATCATGAAGATTATCGGTGAGGGTGCCCCTTTGCGTTCAACTTGAGTAAAGTCGCATGCAACGTGGCATGGAATTATCCTCGCGTTCAGTCGTTGGCACGTTAATTTCACGTTAGTATAAAGCCATAAGCGGCGCATTTTGTTGTATCGGGTACGGCGTAGCTGGCGCTAAGAATGAGAGGCTCCCAAGAGTGCGAGCACGCTTGCAAGAGGCTATCGGGAACAGATTTAAATTACGGGTACGAGCTTGCTGGGAACCGCGGTCTCGACAAGTCGAAAGAGCCATCATTTTCGTAAATTTCGCGGCACGGCAGCAAGCGCCGAGGCGCTAAGATTTTTGTGACGTTACGTGGAATCTCATATGTGCGCACCACGGGGCGGCTATAAGGAGAATTACGTTGCGTTATTATTGATTCAGAATTTCATAACGGACGGGATCCGTTTGCAATTTAGTAATTTTGCAATACTCTCACACCCTCAGCATGAGCTCAGCGTGATCAATTTTGCCATGTGCTATTGGCGTTGCATGTTTGCTCGCGGTGCGCGAAAAGTGTGATGTGATCGTCCTCGATGCGAAAAATTAATTTATCACGCTTGCATTTGGAAGTCTTTGATTGAATTATAATGCTCTCGCATTTATGTATCGTTCTATAAGTGTGATATTGTGTGTATTCTCCGACGTGTGCGTGTATTTTTAGAAAAAGATTGTTGCGCTGTGGAATTCTCCGTTTGGATAACAATAGAATGTTTTAACAATGAGTAGCGACGTGAATACGTGTGCATATTGAGATTCAGCTAATTATTGAACTGACTTCGCGTGTGTTCGCCGAGATAACGTTCTTTTTATCTTTTCTTCAGAGCCATTATTTTTTTTGTATTATCAGTTTTGTTATTTTTTTTATAATAAATGCGCTCGTAATTGTTATATTAGTGACGATTCTTCGGCCTTTTATCCTAGATTATTCCGTCCATCCTCCCGCAGACAGGCAGCCCTTACCTAAACACTCTCTACCGTTAGATAGAACTAGCCAGTCCTCATGTGCAAGAGTCTTTAGCAGTTTTTGGCTATCGTCGTTTTGGTTATCGTCATGTTATTTGGTGCTCTTTGCGTCATTCGCGATTGTGACATTGACGTCTGGGAGCACGTCTGGTATCCAACATTGTCGCGATTCGCGATTTTCGCTCGACTACATGAGGTGTATTTTTTTTCTGTGCGAGATTCTCCATCTTTCCTCCGTTTCGATTGATCCGCTATTTTCCAAGTACGCCCCCGCATGCACTCCCACAAAGCTGGAAAAACACACGTGATAGCTGATTCAGTACAAGTATGCCATTTTAGTAGATTATCCACTGATTCAGATTTAGAGATAGATATCATTCTTTTCTCATAGTTTTTTTATCCTTACTTGAAGGATACAATCCATATCTTCCTTATTTTTGCAATTTTATATAAAAAAAAGGATCATAAATTTTTTAATGAAAACGATGGTCACACTTACTGACACTTTAATCCGAAAAAACGCTTTTTGCGTAAATGGCTGCGAGTCACATACTAACAGTCCGATTAAAAAGCTAGGCATCTCTATCAATAGTTAAACTTCAAATCTCTAGTCGATGGCAGGTACACGTCCTTCCGCCAGGAAGTTTCTGAAATGTGACGTGAAAGATGATGCTCAGATTATTTTGACTCAGAAATATCACAAAGAGTTAAGATGTCTTTTAAACGCCAAAGACGTCTTATGTTTCAATTTTAGATGTATTGGCTACGATTACATATTGCGCTTACTCCGCGACCTATATGATAGGCGTCCTTGTTTAACCGATAGATTAAACAAAGACTCTTATCATATAGGCCGCGGACTAAGCGTATGGTGTAAACTAAGCTATTGTGTTGTCTGGAAAATTTCAGCCAGAAATACTGTCGGATACTAATAATATCCGACTATCCGACTGGATAATACGGATCCCATAGGCGTGCCAAACTTTTGTTTGTAAAAACAGTTATCAAATTGGAAGTAAATCGAATCTAAAACCAAGTTTAAAGCTTTCAAGAATTCATCTTTTAGAATGTTGCACTTGTTTTCCAAATACGACCATTTATTTGACACACTTTCCACTTCCATGTCCAGAGGAACATAAAAAGTGGATTTATGTCTAATGAGATCAACAAATAATTAGAAGGAATGTGAATGTTGTCAAGTTTTTTAACTAATTGAAAACTGTCATCAATATTGCTAAAAGGTTTAGGTATATTATTAGAAATGATATCGTGTAAAAAACTTACTAAGTATTGACTATCAATCAAGGAAATTATAATTTTGAGGGGGTACTCAGGCTTATGTACTTTAGGAAGTCTATATATTCTCGAAAGAATTCCATCACTTGTGTTCAACTTTTTATACATCGCCTTAGGAATAAAATTCTTTTTCTTCCATGAGCAAACCATGAACCCTAGAGATAACATTAATTGGATTATTCTTAACTATAGTGTAAGTGTCCTGATCGCTCAGCATTAGAAAGATTTTTTTGCGTGTAGACATCTTTATCCATAGTCACAGTGATATTGCCTTTAGTAAATATCGGCTTTAGTAAATATTATGTTGTGGTTAACACGTATAAAGTTTTTTGTAGTCGCGAACAATGAGTGTAATTTATTAATCATCAGGTTGTCTTTCGGTGCGCAATAAGAAATTAAGTTTTTCAAAATCAGGATGATATTATTTCTTATATTTAAATGTAAACTGGTAGGAATCTTTTTAAGATTGTTCTCAACATTTTTCACGACTTCAAAAATTGAATCCTTATAACTAAACCGATGCATGGAAAAGTTATCTTCTGATTATAAAAATAATTCTACTTGTTGAGGAATAACAATCAAGGAAAGATTGACAAACCATTTTTCTTTGACAACACATAAGGAACTGCAATATTATAAGAAATATCAGAGGGCTTGATTCTAACTTCATTATAGGAGAAGAAGGAGAGGAAATGCTGAATGACCAATTGTTAGATGACCTCGACATTTGTGAACTTGTTTTATATTCAATCTTTCTAGCATAAAAATAACTGATAGGTTTAATGTTCTTTATTATATCTCTTCTCTGCTTTTGAAGAATTCAATTAAGCTTCTTGTCTAAATTATCTAACTCTAACTTCAAATTAATTTCAAAGGTATATTTTTGTTTCTTAAAAAAATGAATTACATTGAAAAAAGAATATGGCGAGTGATCTGTCTCCTTAGTCGAAAAAGTTGTGTTTTAGAATGGTTGACAGATCTGAATGTATAGTTAAGTTCAATTTTCAAAATTTTTGTTATAAATTGTTTTTTGTGATACTTGCCTGTGAAATTTGCCTGAGCAACTAATGAACAGTCGTTCATTAAAAAATTTTAGATTGTAATTAGAAATTATATTTAAATGTTGTAGTATAATACTATTTACAATACAAAATCGAGGAAATCTAATCTTGGACTCACACTTAAAAATATTCTTATGTTGTTTAATCCATAATTTCAATAAATTGCTCGCAAACGGTCCAAACATCAGAAGAATGATTCTAAAAAATAACATATTCAAATATGTGTGACGCATCTTTCAGCCAGTGTGTAAATAATAATAACAAAAATCTTAACAATTTCTCTATGACTCTCCAATAATAAAATTCCTGGGAAAACGGGTAGATGTTTGTTATTGTCACAACCCAGATATCATGACAAAATCTTTAAATTTATAATTAACACTTTACTGGAGAATGATTATCCTCCTGAGTTTATTTTTGAGACAATAAACTTAAGATTAAAAACGCTTTTTCACAAACAATTCAAAGCACTAAACAATACGATTAACTCGTCACCAGAACAAGAATATACTTCTTGGTTCGTATTATCTTACATTGAATCGGTCTCGGATAAATTTAGGAGTATCATTAGCAATTTAAACATGAAGCTGGCATTTTTCAGTCTAAATAAACTTGAAAGTTTTGTGAAAGTTTACAAAGATATTTTACCGAAAGAGTCTAAGAACGTAATATATAAAATAGAGTGCAAAGATTGCAACGCAATATACATAGAGCAAACTGGCAGAAAATTAAAAACGAGAATTCAGGAATATATTAACATATTAACAATTCCTCTGACACAAGATCGGTCATTACGGATCACAGACTGTCATTTAATTATGATTTCGATTGGGAGAACGTCAAAAATTTTAGACTGTGATTATTTAGGAAGAAGATTGATATCTAAGATGTTACACATACAAATGCAAAATAATAATCTTAACCTTCAGTCTGACACAGAATTTTTACATCACGCTTATATTTCGATTCTAAATAAATTATAAATAATTTATTATTTTAATGTGATTATTTTGATTTAATTTTTGTAAACAATGACATTATATGTATGTATCTGCGACACATTTTCAAACAATATTGTTCAGTCTTAACTCTGCCGAGGCCTTGACTAACTAATATTATTTTTATACTCTAACTTATTATGTATTTGTTTTATAATGGTATTGCACGAATTCTTGAACTTTTTTCTTATTATCATTTATTCTTGTACCTGTAATCACATCTCTCAGCATTTAAGCCACACATTATCATTAATATTTATAAATTTATCTCCGTACTTTTTCACATTCGTTTCAGAAATGAATTGTGTAAAATTGCAAGGAAATCTATGCACTTGGATCCTCACTTTGGATCTTTCAATTTTATAGTGGCTGCTATTGATGCATGAGTGATGTCACATATGTTCTAAGAACTGTATTAACACTGATGATGACTCCAAAAAGAGTCGAAACATTCGTCTGTATGGAAATACACGCTATCAAGATCTGCCTTGATTAATATTATTTTTTAATCACGCTCCAACTGCATTATATTTTTATCTGCCCGTTTTCCCAGGAATTTTAAAAAACCAAATTATTATATTGGGAGTACAAATTAGTTCGGTTAATTTTCCAAAAGCTGGTTCCGGCTGTTGTGAATGGTTCATGGTGACAACTGATTTTGGCGTTTTCAGAGAGGTTAGACATCTGCTAATAATATTCAGTTTATATCGCTTTGAATTTCATACAAAAACCTTGACTTTTATGTTTGAAATGTCGAATTTTGTGTTAACCAAGCAGCATTTGCGGGAGGTTCTAATTTTTTGCTTGCTTTAATTGGAAGAAAAGTGTAGCTGAAGTCCATCGAATGCTTGTCGAAGTTTATGGTGACACTGCTCCAACTGATAAATCATGTAAGGAATGGTTTCGACATTTCAAGGATGGAGATTTCAGCGTTGAAGACAAGCCTCGCTCTGGACAGCCAAAAAAATTCGAAGACAAAGAATTAGAGGCATTACTCGAAGAAGATCAGAGTCAAACGCAAGAGGAGTTTGCAGAATCATTGGAAGTAACTCAACAAGCCGTTTCTGCACGATTGAGATGGGAATAATTGAAAAACAAGGAAATTGGGTGCCTTATGAACTGAAACCGAGAGACGTTAAAAGGCGATTTTTCACTAGCGAACAGCTGATTCAAAGACAACAAAGAAAAGATTTTTTGCATTGGATTGTGACTGGAGATGAGAAGTGGATATTTTACGACAATCCCAAGAAGAAAAAATACTACGCTAAGCCCAGTCAATCGTTGCCATCGACTTCAACACCAAAGCCGAACATTCATGGTTCGAAGATCATGCTCTGTATCTGGTGGGACCAAAAGGATGTTGTTTACTATGAGCTGTTGAAACCTGGCGATTCCATTACGGACGATCAGTATCGGCTACAATTGTTTCGTTTGAGCCATGCATTGCGAGAAAAACGGCCGGAATACGAGCAAAGACATGATAAAGTTATTTTTCTTCATGACAACGCTCGGCCTCATGTCGCTAAAGTCGTAAAAAAATATTTGGAAACGCTCAAATGAGATGTTTTACCGCACCCGCCGAATTCTCCGGACATTGCTCCTTCTGATTACTGGTTGTTCCGAAGGATGCAGCACGATTTGGCAAGTCATCGGTTCACTTCTTTCGCAGAAATCGAAAATTGACTCCAAAATTGGATCGCCTCCAAAGACGAGTCATTTTTTCGAGATGGAATTCGAAAATTGCCTGAGAGATGGGGAAAAGTAGTAGCCAGCGATGGACAATACTTTAATTAATCTGTTCATTCATTTTGTTTTGAAATAAATGCATTTTTGAACACAAAAAAATGAACCGAACTGATTTGTACTCCTAATAGTAATATATGAGTAACAACCATTTACTCTACTACCTATCTTACTACCTATCACCTTACAATTATGTCCTAGAACTGATTGGAGATTTAATAACCGTTTATCTAAAAGGATATAAACATAATATTTGACGCTATTTGAATATCTTGAACGAATTTGAGTAACGATGCATTATCCATATCGAAATCAATGCTGTATTTACGGAAATCTATATTTGCAGTCTCTCTGGCTATTTGGCAATAAAAGCTCCATCTATTTAAATAATTATAATAATATCAATTTGTCATTCTGATCTTATAGCTACTATATATATAGTGATACAGATTATTAAGATCGAATCTTGAGAAATCTATTTGAGAGTTTTCCATTGATTTAAAGTTATAGTACCGAGCGCTCAAGTTTTCCGTTTTGATGAATATTTGTAAAAAATTCGATTGACTCGACCGTTCTAACATTCTATAAACTATATCTTTTTCTAACTCATAATCAGTAACAGAAGGGGAGAAGATTATAAGTTTTATAATACACAGGCTACTTTAAAATCATTGAAAAGCACTGGCAAAACTATGTTCTGGATGACTTGACTAAAATATGTGTACTTCAGTTTTATACTTCCGTTGACTTTTTCAACCTGATATCACATCTTTAGTTACTAATCTAGAAGTATTGGCTTGTTCGATTGTAAGAGAAGGGCCATCTGAAAAAGAAGGTATTTTTGGAATATATCTTTTTTCTTGTATGTGAGATATTGAATCACAGAAATCTTTATCAAAAATGAAAACATCATCTTCTTTAAATGCAGTCGAATATCTTTTCCGAGCAGCTCATTCATTAGCTAGAAGCGTCATTTATTTTGCCAGCATAAGGACAGCAGCAATATACCATATATAACCACCTAGATATACAGCCATTATTGGCTTAATAAGATTTCATGATTTTATGAGAACAATAAGTATTTCGTTGAAGAAAAATGTCTACATCCTTTTGTATAAATAAATACGTTTCATCAAAAATCATTATTATTTTATCACTATTGAGATTATAAAAAATCTTTGATGTTTCAGTCAAATGCTTCAGTGGATTGTGCCCTATAGGGTAGATTGTCCCCCAAGTGCCATGTGAAAGAATTTTTTGTAATATTTAATTTTTCTTTAAAAATATTTTGTTTAAAGAAATTGGTCGATTTGTTCGGATTTTGGTGACGTATTCTATATAATAGGCCTTGGGAAGCCCTTTCATATCCATCTGTAAGTTGAGTCCGTGAGTCTGTCTCCTAATGAATATCATCTCCGAAATCGATCTCTTCCTGTAGTGAGATTCCTTATCCAACATTGTCACGAGATAAATGGGCTCGAGGAAATAAATGCTATTCAAGGTGCGCAAATTATTCAAGAATATTTCTTCAAATTAATTTTATTGAAGAGACCGTAGAACATAATCGTTAAAACAATAAATTTGTAAATTCGGTTAGTTTTCTAACCTTATTTAGCGAAAAATATACGCAAAAAGGTTACATAATTAATATTACTCGTTGTCTACGCATACAAAATTCGAAAATGTATTGGATATGGGAATAAGTTTCCGCCCTTTTTAAATGAAAACGATGTATTTATTTAAACAAATCTATATAAGTGAGTTTATTCAAAGTATGCTCCTTCGAAAGCAACAACTTTCTCCCATCTTTCCAATAATAAAAACGGATTCCTCGAATGAAAAAATGGTTCTTTTGAAGCGATCCATTTATCAAACCATTTTTCGACATTCATCAAGCCATTTTTTGATACCTTCATAAGAATTGAATCGTTCTCCAGAAATGCCGACTGCATGGATTGGAACAAAAGGAAATCTGAAGGGGCAATATCCGGTGAATACAGCCCACGTGGGGCAGAATTTCTCACTTTACTCCTTCCAAGTATTTCTTGACCGGTTTTGCAACGTGTGGCTTAGCGTTGTCATGTAACAGAATCAGCTTTTTGTGCTTATTGTCCCATTCCGGTCGTTTTTTTTTCAAAGCTTGGTTTAAACGCATCAGTTGTAGCGGATAACGATCGCCAGTAATGGTTTCGGATGGTTTGAGCAGCTCATAATATATAATACCTCTTTGATCTCACCAGATGCACATAATCTTCGAAGCATGGATATTTCATTTTGGCGTTGATGGACCTGGTTCACCTGGCATCAGCCATGCCTTCAAGCGTTTAGAGTTATCGTAGTAGATCCATTTTTCATCGCCAGTTACGATACGATGTAGAAAACCCTTCCTTTGTTGTCATTGACGAAGCATCTCGCAGATGATCAAACGTCTTTCCATGTCTCTCTCTTTCAATTTGTATGGCACCCAATTTCCTTCTTTTTGCCATTGCGTGTAGACGTTTTCCAACAGTGGAAATCTATCAACATTTAACTCTTTTGTCAACCTATCGAGCGATAAACACGAATCTTCTTCGAGTAATGCTTGCAATTCTGCAAATTCATCTTCAAATTTTTTCGGTGCACCTTCGCGTTCTTTGTCACGCACGTCAAAATCACCATTGTTGAATCGCCGAAACCATTCTTTACAACTAGTTTT
>NW_011627520.1:958787-983681 GCF_000204515.1 Acromyrmex echinatior | reverse complement strand
CTTTTCTTTAAAATAATGGAGTAAAACTTCCCGCAAATGTTTTTTGAAATAAATTCCGACATCTTCAAAAAAAGTTACTCTTTGTTACGCTTCGAACGAATGCCCTCTATTGGGCTCAATAGTTTGGACACACATCTTTCAAAAACATGTCTTGCCGTTCTATCAAACACACGAGCAATGCTACTAACGACATCTTTCTGCAATGGGCGGAAAATTATTCCCATACCCAATAATTCTATTCTTGCAGCCTCCAGAGAAGCCAAACTAAATTCTCTGTCGTGAACATTCTTTCTTTTATATATCATTTATTAATTTATTTAATTATTGGAACTGTTATTATTTATTGAATCTTTTTCTTTAATTGCTAACTCATACGGCTCGATCAAAGATTTCACTGAATTGTGTAGCATTTAAAGTTTCGAAAATTAAAAGATCGGTTTTCATAGTAAAAAAAGAAATGACCTTTTTAGATCGAGCAGTATTATTTTATATATATTTTTAAAAGTCTCAAATAAATCGTAAACGTCTGTAAAAGTTAGTAAGACACTGGTTGTATGAAACTAAAAGTCATCAGAAATGCTCAAAGAATTTCCATTTCCATGTGAATGGCATATACGAGTACCAAAAATATCAGTTTTACTATAAATATTTAAACACTCTTATTTAATACTCTAAGTGATTCAGACTTTTTGTATTTGAAAATGCACTGGGAATCTAAATAATTTCGATTAATATGTATAGGAATCGAAATCGAAGATTGGATATCGGAAGTAGAAGAATCAGTTGTTAATATTAACGAAAGGTACGCTTCTTCTGCTTGTAGAAGCTATTACAGATCATATTCATTTTCTCGATATTTATTCTTATAGCATTTATTATAATAACGTTTGCAGTATACAGCATTCTGTGATACTAAAATATATGATGACCGTGACTTTTTTTTCTAGAGAAACGTTGCAATTCACACACCTGTTAGCCATAGTGACGGAATTAATTAATTCGAATTCAGCTCGAGGAAAGCTCATAATGTTATGTCGAGAGCTGTCAGATTCCGCTAGCGCTACCACTTGGTAGTGAGAGAAAAGTGGGGATAACTCCCGATAGCTGTAATTGAGGGCTCGTAGAAGAGTGGAGATAAGTGCTGATAGCTATAGGCTCATAGCTATCAGCACTTATTCCTATTCTTCCTACATCACGAGCTACAAATTGTGGAAATAGTGGGGATAAGTGCCGATAGCTATTAGCTTATAATTACGGGCCCATGTACTCAGCTATGCCATGCCATTAATTAATCTTAAATTCGGATTAATTAATTTCAAAGCAGAAAAATTGCATTTTCACAAAATTCCCGGACTTTGAAGAATTTTAAGTTTCATATTCGAGTTCAGCACGTCCAAATCTACATGTATATATATATATATATACACACACACAGGGTATCTTACAACTATCAAAATTCCTCTTAAGGACATATTTTTGAGATAATTTTGAGACGAAAATCATTATACAAAAATGTCAAGGCTACAATAATTTTTTAATTATAATTGGTTAAAGATAGTGTATAATTTGAAAAGCATTATAGCCTCGATATTTTCATATTAGGATTTTCGTCTTAGAATGTTCAAAAGAATCCAGAAATAATAATAGAATCTTTAAAAGTAAAATGGTTTTTCATTTATAAGCATAAGCATTTAAAGTTAGCTTATAATGGAAAAAATTATTGTAGCCTCGACATTTTTATATTAGAATTTTCGTCTCAAAATTACTTCAAGAATATGTCCTTAAGAGGAAATTTGATAGTTGTAAGACATCCTATATGTGGAGCATCCGATCGGAGTGCCTTTGGCCGTGGGACGCCATCGTGCAATGTGATGTGATGTCACTCCCCGCACACCGTGCAGCACCGTTTATTTACACAGTCACTCACTTTCCCAGACAATTCAAGCATAGATGTGTACTATCGACGACTTGATTCCCCTCAGCGCTGCTCTTCTACTTGAAAGCTTCGCACATCATAAGGAAGTGATCCTTATGACACAACGTGCAACGCTCCCTTTGTGAGTGATGAGTACGGATTGTTTTAGCGGTACACGATTTCCCTGAGACAGCTTCTGACTTGTTCCGGTGCGTTGCTTCCAGTGTCAGCAAGCGCTGCTCCAAAAATCTTTGCAGTTCTGCGAAGATAGGTGGTTGCGTGCTGCTGCCCAAACGTTCCTCCCAGCGCGCTCGAGTGTTTAAATCCAGCAGTTCCGTGACCCAGTATACAAACATATCCTCACTGCTCTGAATGGGTCGTCCAATGTTTGCGAGTGCTCCAGCGCTGTTTTTGGCGTAATGGTGCAACGCAGATCAGCGGCCGACTCGGACTTCATTTTTGGCACCGCCATGAGCGTGATGTAAAACGATCGAACCAGCAATCTCGTATTCTCATACCGATCCGCTAGCGATTTCTATGCAAGTTGTCACCTGTCGTTGGAAGATTCCTAACTCTGCTTTTCCTTTTAGGCTTGTCTTCAAGTAATGCATTTGCGTGACGTATGAGATGGTAGAATCCTTCAAGATCAACGATGTAAAGATCTCGGAATGCCGGCCACTCTTCGTATTCCTCCGAGAAATGTGGGATCTGAATCCGAGGCAATGTATTGCCTGGTGTGGAAGGCGGTCCCGTGATCAGCTTCGCTGGATTCCTGACTGATTCTCGGGCCAGAGAATCCTCCATCTCGAGAAGAAACTCGTTGCTGAGCGTACATGTCTTCTGTTTGACTCAGGAAGTCCTTGAGTCATATTCGTGTTTTTTCACCTCGTCCCGGTAAGTGTTAAGAAGGCGCTCATGATTCTCCTCGAATTTTTGCGTCGAGGACGCTAAGTGTGGTAGTGATGAGTGCCTTTGTTAATTCGGCTGAGCCCGAATTTCTCACATTGTCGTGCGTGCGCGCGATGCGCCTATAAAGTCCTACTTGAGCTTCAATTATTGTCTCCATCCTTCCAGAATTGCGCAAAGGAACGCTCGAAGCTGCATGATGGGCGTCGTTATACTTAGATATTGCCGAATCGACGTTTTATCCGACTTGAAGGACTAAAAATATAGCGATCAGAAGAAGGAGCGATACAAGCAAACGAAATACTCTTGTGAATTTCTTTTCAACTCACAACAATAAATTTTATTAACTTGCACAGAACAGTTCTAACTTCTTACAGCACAAAATGATTTAACGCAGCGAAATCTCTTCGGACGGAAAAGCACACCCTGACTGACACAAAATTTTTCACTGTTAATTCTAATGATACTGAACTGACGTACTCTCTCGATCTCGGTCGTTGTATAACTTATATATTGAGGTATTTTCAGATTGTCCTTGAAAATGCTGGCAACCGCAAAACCGGACATGACGTGAAAAAAGAATGATCGAGAATCTTCTCGATTATCGTTGCATATATCACGTGATATATGTCACATTCTACGTGATATATGAGACTACCTGTATCGGTGTACATAATTTCGCATTTTTCACGAAAGAGCGGTGCCATGTACTTGTGGTGAAATTCGTACAAATACATCTTGGATATGTCGAGCATGCACATACCTATGTATATCGGTTTGTCTTCACCTCGAGTTTACGCAGTTCTATCACGCCCAGATTCTCTGAAAAAACTCTTCGACTATGAAAATTTGGTATGGAGATCATTGCCTCCGCACCGTATTTGCCTTCCCATTGCATGACGAGGTGCACGTCGACGCGATCGCGCACGTTCTCAATGGTTTTGTCAAATACCGTGTTATTGATAAATTTATACAAATTTTTTTCAAAATCATTTTTGGCTAGTGTTCTAAATTTTGTGTTGAACTTAATATAATCGTGTAGTCATGAAGATTATGCAAATTGCAGTATACGGTGAACCTTTGCGATACGAAGGCCGTGACGAGTACACTGCTACAGTAATGTATGACATAACGTTGCTTATCGCATAATGTTGCGAGGAGATTGTCATCGCGCTTGCCAGATGATTTTTCGTGCGTTGGACAGAATGGTAGGTCAGTGTGTGTATCATGAAGATGTTGCGGATACTCCACGTCCACCTCGAGAATATAGCTGTTGACGAATCTAACGCGATGGTTGTAAAATCAAAATTTTGCACATCGTCGACTCATCGAAAATCGGCATAAAGTAATGGTTGACATACACATTGCCATACAGATTGTTGATGTCATAATACATCAAATACGATGATGGTTTCGATGGATCGTACGACGGCATTTGTTGTTGACAAATACATGTCGTCATATGGCGGCATGTACTCGCGCGTATCTATTTGAATACTGGCTCAGACCACTGCGTTCACCGCACTCGATAACTATGCACTCATTACTATGTCGATATCTGTGAGTAATTCAAATTTTACACCTGTAAGCTTTAACATGGCGTCCCACATGAAACCCGGTAAGATATAATAGTATGCGGAATCTAACCAGTAACTTGCGACGCAACAGTCGCGGAAATTTTCAAAGACATCGGCCAACAAAAAAACATCTGTTTTCAGGTACAGATCACTATATTCACCGAGTGTCCGGATGAAGAACTGCTGCCACGTTGATGGCGTGCGTGTAAGCGTTCTCAGATATCATATTGTCTGTCAATGAACTGTAAAACAACTCGCGAGGCGTTAAATATAGCTTCTTCAAGTTTTTGACGTCAATATACTCATACGGAAAGACGCCTTTTCGAGTCAAAAGATTAAAATGTTCTTCTGTCAAATTGGGAAATTTACGTTGCAGTATCCGTAATATATCCTTACTGAGAAAAGATATTAATTTATCCAAACTTGAGGTGAGAAATCTATATGAATCTATAAACCTAATTTTATGCAATTCTTTTGATCGTTTTTGGTGTTATTTATGTGTTTGGTGAATAAGATATATATTTTTTTCGTTATTGGTGATAATTCAACATGTCCTTCGTAAGTAGCAATTTCTTTAATGATAAAATGGGTGTCATGCTGTTTTCAATCGTCAAACAATTAATCGATAGTGATTAATTAATAGATTTATTAGTAAAGTCAGTCGACTGCTTGTTATCGTTGGGTAAATGCATGTTGTATGTATATACGTTTCTTCGTAAATGTATGACAAGAACATGTGTTTGTTCGTACAATTTTCAACTGTTATTAAATAATTAATCGACAGTGATCGATAGTGATTAATTCAACTTCATTAATAAATTTCTCAAACGAATGAATAGATCGAGTAAATATACAGTTAGTGTTGTGCGTGATTATTTAAATTTATTAAAAGAACTTAATTGTTATTAAAAGAACTTAATTGTTTGGAAGTCCGCTGTTTGGAATTCTATCGGAAAATTCATCGGAAAAGCCATTCCGACCTTTCTTATGAATTTGAAATTATTAAATCATCTTAATATGATAAGTAAAAGAGTGAGTGACTGAGTGATTGAGTGAGTGAGTGAATGAGTGAGAGAGAGAGAGAGAGAGAGGATCTTGCACTTCTAATTTGAACGATATTTCTTTTTCAAAAATGTATTAATGTGTGTGCGCGTACTATTGTGTGAAACCATCAAATTGTGTAGCAATCGTCTCGCGTAAGTACCCGCATTTGACAGTGAGTTGCATCATCCCTGTCTCTTATATTTGACCCGTGATTCGTTAACTATTTCTCTTAATAATTCAAAAACTAAGCATCAGACAAAATTTTTGAAGAGGAAAAATCGTTTCAGAATTAACTCAAGAATATGACATTTTAAGAACAGAAGTTTGTTTTGAATCACCCTGTATACCAGGTGTACAAGTATGAAGTGCGGATTTGAGACAACAGATGGTGCACCAATGCAGTGTGTAGTATAAAGATTTGACGTATATGTCATTTTGTTATGTCATCAACAAGTGTCAAACGCGTATAAGCGATAAATTGAAAAATTGTGTTTGCATAGTATTGTTTTGCATAGTGTTGTTGTGTTCAATATGTCGAAATTTGTGCCAAATAAAGAGCATTCGCGGACAGCATTAATTTTTTGTTTTTATTTGAAGAAAACTGCTGCTGAATCATACCGATTACTTCGAGAAACTTATGGTGAATATGCTCCATCTCAAGATACGTGTGAACGATGATTTCGGCATTTCAAAACTGGTGATTTCGACAAGGAAAAGCAGACAAGGAAAACCATCAAAAAGATACGAAGATGTAGAATTACAAGCATTATTGAACGACGATTCACAAACACAAAAACATCTCGCAGAGCAATTAAGCGTTAGTTATCCAAGTTGTTTCCAATCGCCTACGAGAGATGGGAAAGATTCAGAAGGTCGGCAGATGGATACCACATGAGTTGAACGAGAGGCGCAAAAACACATGTGAAATTTTGCTTGAACGATACAAAAGAAAGTCGTTCTTGCATCGTATCGTTACTAGGGATGAAAAGTGGATATATTTTGAGAATCCCAAGCGCAAAAAGCTGAGGGTAGACCCAGGCGCACCATCCATATCGACCGCAAGACCGAATCGCTTTGGCAGGAAGACGATGCTTTGTGTTTGGTGGGACCAGAAGAGTGTGGTCTATTATGAGCTGTTAAAGCCTGCTGAAACGGTTAATACTAAACGCTACAAATAACAATTGATCGATTTGAACCGTTCGTTACTCGAAAAACGATCAGAATATCGAAAAAGGCAACACAAGATAATTTTTCTCCATGACAATGCTCCATCACATACGGCAAAACCGGTTCGCGACACACTCAGCTGGAAAGTGCTAGCCCATATGGCTTATTCGCCAGACTTGGCTCCTTCCGATTATCACTTGTTTGCATCGATGGATCACGCACTTGCTGAGTAGCGCTTTGGTTCGTACGAAGATGTGAAAAAATGACTCGATGGTTCGCGGCAAAAGGGGAAGATTTTTACTGGCGTGGTGTTCACAAATTACCCGAAAGATAGGAAAAATGTGTAACTAGCAATGGAGCATACTTTGAATAAATCACTTTTTATCATTCTTTCGAATTTAACGTGTTTTTTTGGAAAAAAATCCGCATTTCATACTTGTACACTTGGTATATTTACTTATTTATTTATTATTTATTATTTATTTTTTATCTTTATATGTATAATTTTTTATAAATTTTTTAAATAATTATTTAGTTTAACTTCGCCGCTCCATTATAAAAGTGATGTCATCATTACGATTATTCTTATCGTCTCTCTGCTTCCTCCATCACTGTTTGATCTTCTTGGCGTCCTACTTCGACTTTTGTTAAGCTGATGTTAGGAAGACATTAACCCCGTTTAATTAGGTGATGACATCTCTCGTGCTATGCTTGGAAAGAAAATGAAATTAACATGCATTGCTTAGATATAATGATTCATATCAATGCGGAATAACGTCTCGAAACTTTTTTTATCATTTCAAATAACATTATAAGATTAGCACTATATATATTAGCTGTACAAATAAGTTTCCGCCGTTTGACAAAAGACGGTGCCACTAGCAAGCTATGGTTAAAATTGTCTGATGTAAAACATTATATCGTAAGGTTGGACATCTATCAACAACATAACCTTGAAATACTAGCGATTTTGTATCATATATTTTTTTTGTGCAGAAATGCCGAGTTTTGAGCCGAATAAGCGTCATTTGCGGGAACTTTTGATTTATATTTCTTTAATTTGAAGAAATCTGCAGCTGAGGCTCATCGATTGCTTGTAGAAGCATATGGTGAGGCTGCCTTAAGTGAGAGAAGTTGTCGTGGTTTCAAAAATTTAAGAACGATGAATTTGACGTCGAAGACAAAGAACGTAGCGGAAGGAAAGTGTACGAAGACACGGAATTGGAAGCATTATTGAATGAAGATTCGTGCCAAACGCAAAAAGGACTTGCACTTACATTTTGACTTACATCAATAAAACATTATGCATTCTTTCACAATAAATGCTTAATTTTTGATAAAAAACAGAAACTTATTTGTACACCTAATAGTAAATTTAATAGTAATTTAACTTTAAAAAAATAATTTAATTTGCATATCATTAGTGTAAAATATCTTATTCAATGACATATTAATTATTTCATTAATTTAAGGATGATGAAAAGCAAATTTCTTCTTGAAATTTTATTGTTAATTATAACTTTATATTTTCTTTTGAGAAAAATACTTCTAAAACTTTACACTAAATAGAGATTATTTTACAAGAAATTTATTTTTCAATAAAAAAGTTGAAAATTTTATTTTCGATCGCCTATATTCAGATCGATACCACTGTGTGATGGACGGCGGCGGTCGCGACGGTTTGTAGTCCGCGGTTGGATTCTAATGATACATGATGTCACAACATGGCTGCACGTATCATTGGTTACTGATATTTATGTAAACTGATACTGCTGGGATTTTCCCCGCGCTGCCCTCTCCTTTCCCCCGCGCCTACGAGTACCTCCGCGTCTTCTCCCGCGTCTACAAGTACCCCCCGTGCTTACAGATGATCCAGAACCCGCACTACTATATTACTATATTACTGCTTTTATAGTTTCTGAAATATTTAGACTTACATGCCTAATTTATGTAATAATTATTTACCTTAATGGACACGCTGCGCTGATGACTTTGACGTATGTTGTCGAGGTTATAACCCTGAGTGATTTCCAGCAGGTTTTAGATAGCGGTCATTGTTTGTTAAAAAGTTATTAACAAAAAAAGTTTGAAAAATGGCTTCTCTTTTCTACTATATGAAATTTCCTACTTAAAAATATATTTTACATCTTTCCACGCGAAACAACTTTCTCACTTCCCCTTCTGCTTCGAGGGCGCACGATTTCCACGTAAAGTAATTTTCACTTCACCTTTCCTCTGTTTTCAGGCTCATACAATTTTCACGCTGCTTTGGCAAAGAGGGGGGGGGGGGTGAGGTGAAAGTCGCTTCGCGTGAAAAGTTGTAAAACATATTTTAAAGCAGGAAATTTCTGTTTCTTATAATAGAAAAAAGAAACGATTTTTCAAACTTTTTTGATCGTTGTTTTAACAAACAACGATCTTCATTTAAAACTTGTTGAATATATCATTCAGGATTATGACAACATATGTCAAAATGGTTACGTTTGTTCTTCACGTCTAACTGTAAGGTCATCTCAAGGTCATAGTATAGCAGGTCATTGAACTTGTCTTGACACCAGTTAAAATATTATAAAGTAAAAAATATATAGTACCATTAAAAAAAATTAGGGTGACTTTTTTTCCTAAAAAAGATTACAAATTTTGCAAATTTGTAATATTGCAATTTGTAGCCGATTGAAAACTGAATAACTAATTTTATTTTATTCAAACTAATTTTTGTCAGATCATCGAAAGTGCCGAAAAAATCATGATCACAGTTACGTGGGACACTCTGTACTTTAGCATGCTTTTAACCGCTTTTAAAAAGAATTTTGTCTTTACAGTTCTGTATCTTAATAAATATCACGTTATTGTATTTCTTAAAATTCCGTACATTTAATAGTGCGCAGTTTGATAAAAACTGTTTTTTCAAAAAATTCAATATTTTTGAAACAGTACAAAGATTTGTCTTCAAAATGCTTTTCTAAAAATTTTCTTATGATTTTTCTGGACTAAATTACGCAAAATTAAAACTAAACCTGCATTGTTAAATAATCAACGGTAAAATAAATTTGGTGACAAATCATCACAAAAGTTTTATTTTCTCAATTCTGTAGAATTAAATTTAAAAACAATTAGAAAGTTGTTAAAGTACAAACTTCGAACTTTAAAGTACTTTGTTAACTTTTACGATAGTATTTCAATGAATTTTAATGTCGATTGTGAGCTATGCAGCTTTAACTTCAACGCGTAATTCAGTCGAGAAAAATCATAAGAAAATTTTTAAAACCATTTAGGAGATAAATCTTTGTACTGTTTTTTTCAAAAATATTGAATACTTTTTATTAAACTGCGTTTTATTAAATGTACGTAATTTTAAGAAATACAACATGATATTTATTAAGATACAGAACTATAAAGACAAAATTTTTTTGAAAATCGGCCAAAAACATGCTAAAATATAAGTTTTAAGCTTTAAAATGCTTTTTTATTTTTTTGTCTG
Source organism: Acromyrmex echinatior (assembly GCF_000204515.1). The sequence continues at coordinate 973,591 of NW_011627520.1, read as the reverse complement.
TGATGATTTTTTATCGAGTTACGAACATTATACAATTTTAAGTTTCATGTCCGAAAATTTTTTAACAGCAGTTGTATGTTAAGGTCACGGTTGCCAGGTCTTCAAATTTCGATTGGAGACTCCAGTTTTCGGTATCAATCTCCAACAGACATAAAAAATCTCTAATCTTTTGCTCGCATGGGGTATTTATTAATTGCATTATCCAGTGATGCCCGCAATGTTATCATATATAATTATTACGGTTTTTGTTCAGAATGTTTATTTAAAAATATTTTTACTATTAGTAATAATATAAAAAAGGAAAGTCAAAGAAGAGATAGAAAAGCTACAACAAAACAGATGTATGAAAAACGCTAGTTTTTGCAAATATTATATTATGTTAACGATGTTGCAGGATATTGTTTTTTTGTGTTTTGTATAACGCACTGTATGGTGCAATTTAAATTACCTACGTAGAAAGTAATAAGAAAGTTTGCAATTATGTTCGCAGTTTATGTTATTTTTCAAATAATAAAAAAGTTTCTAATTGTGTTTGCACTATGTATAATCTTGTAATGATAATAAAAAAGTCTCTGTGATTGTGTTGACACTTTATATTGGTCAAATATTAATAACAGAAAGTCTGTCAAATATTAATAGCAGAAAGTCTGTAACAGTAGTCGCAAAACACTAATTAATCCCTGCGCCTTTTTATTTTTTCTTTTTTTTTTTAATGAAACAATCGGTCGGTTTTCAGTCAAAATATGAAATCTCCAGCGCATGAACTTTCGAGCTCCAGCTGTACAATGCTCGGGACCTGGCAATTGTGATCAAGGTCAAGATCATCGGGAGATGATCGTATGCATAATTTTTTGTTTCTTAATTTTGTATTCGTAGATATAAAAATCAGATTTAGAAATTTTGAATAAGACTGTTAAATGCTAAACAACGAGAAGATCTCGAAACACTCAAGAGGATGTCACATGATCAGGAAGATTAGTATTGCAAAACTTACCTTAGTAAAAATAAAAATAAGGTAAGTAAAAAAAGTGTAAGTAAAAAAAGAGGAAAATATGGAAAAAATAACATATATGTAAATGAAACTGCTAAGAAACTAAATTGAGATATCGAAATATATGTATAAGAAGCATAAACATTTCTTTTACATTTCATTGTCGCAATGTTCGCCTTCTAGAAGCTTTACATTTCTATTACTCTCTTTATATTTGATATTCCAATTTTTATTTTCCCTAGGGTAGAGTTTTTCAAAGATACTTTCAAGATCTGATTCTAATTTAAGAAGAGATGATGGAAGTTCTCGCGCCATGCATGTCCAAGAAATCGAATAGTTGAATAACTTCTAAACATCTTAATTTTTAAAAATAACAATATGACAATCTTAATGTAAAATATAGATTTTCAAAACAAGAAATTTTTTTACCATCTTTAATTTATAACTCTTTTACTCACAATCTTCAAATTTTCCAATCAATCTTGTATAAAACCAAGGTACATAGGTAAGGTAGCTAGACCAACAGTGAATCAGTAGAATATTTTGAACCATTGCGATATTTCATACATGCGACGTTAGATTATGCTGTTATCATGCAGCGACTCGCATTTATTTGAACCCGTTTCTCAGTCAACTGGCAGATTGCGCCAAGGATGCGCCATGTAATATCACATTTTAAGAATTTTGAGTTACAAAGTAAGTTTTTTTTGTAAGTTTTACGCATTTTTTATGTTTTTGTGTTCCTATCATTTTTTTTCATTGTGCATTAGTTTTGTGTGCACATTTAACTTTATTATTCTGTAAGTAACTTTTTTCTGTTGTATATTATTTTGGAGATTATTGTGGAAAAGAGTGATCTACAATGAATAATTTAATGTAGTTCTAGTAATGTAGTTTTAATGTAGTTATTAAAAATAGCATGGTTCATGTGTACATACCCCTTGTACATAATGAATCACTTCTTGTTTTTTGAAATAATCGAAATTATGGTTAAACTTAAAAAATAACCTAAGAGTTACCGTTTATAGTATGTAGCAAATTCATAAATTATATACCAAAACTCAGATCTTCAACTCAATAATTGAGAAAGATATAAGCCTCTGAAATTTACATGGTTCATTGTTGGATAACTTACTCTATACAGAATTGGATTGAAATAGACATGATGGATTGAAATCGAACCCGGGAAACTATACTCACACTGCGGAATCACACGTCGTCCTAAAAATATAAAATGTTAAAAAAGTATATCATGCATTTCATTCTTTGAGTCTTTTACATAAGCTATATATGAAAGTGAAAATTGCAACTGTAGATGTCACCGCGAAATAAAAAGAATGGAGCCAAAAATGTACAGCGTTGCACGTTGTGACGTAATGCTGAGGTAGTCTTCAAAACTAAAAGGCTGTGGTAGCTGCTGACGGTGTTCTAAGTAACAGATAGGTCTGGGTAATTGCTTCACTTAACGAGAAACACGTTCGATCCTTGCGTTCCCTCCGACAAAATCCAATATTAACCGTCGTGCTGTTTGATATAGTTCAGTATATTCCGCTGCGTACATTTTGCAAGCTCTTTCGATCTCCTCGTTTGTCTGTCGTGTGCCCTTTGTCGACGTTCAAGGGTCTCTCCTAACGACGTTCAGGAAATGTCTCGGAAGGCAGGCACTTCTCACCGCGGCTGTAGTGCAATTTTTGAATATTTTACATGGCACGCCGAAAAAAAACCCATTTTTTCTTTACGTAACATCTAGAATAACCACGAAAACATTGTATCATATGCGTATCATATACATTTTTCTTCAACTTTTATAGAAATACCCATTATGTTTAAGATAATGCATTACTTAGCTTCATTTAACCATGCTTTCATTACTCTCGTATTTATAAGGCAGGAATTCATCTTGGGATATCTAGGATGTATTCCTACCTTATAAATTCCATCAAATGTATAAATGTTATATACATTTACTTATATTTAGCGTAAATTATTTCAACTAACATTATTTCAACTAACTAAAATAAATTTTTTTATTTATTCTTATCTAAATTTTAAAGGATGTATAAAATATTATCATTCTTTATTTAATTTTAAATAATTAAAGAAGACATTAATGAAAATTGAGATATAATGTTATCAGATACATAAATATAATCATCAGAAACATAATTAATTACGTTAGAAAAAATCTCGCGAGTAATGTAGAGCTAATGATGTTGCTTGAAAAATAAACAGAAATAAAAATTAAATAATATAATTAAATTCAAAGCTCAATTCAAGCTTAAATTTAAAAAATGAAAATTAAATAAAATACATAAAAAACATCTTTATGAGCCAGATATTTAATGTGTATAATAAGTTATTTATTTAAGTAGCATATAAAAACACAGAAATAAATTAACTAATACAGATTTTTGAATGCTTTCTCTTCTATATCAGTCGTTAATAATGAATGTAAGATGGAAAAAGAATTGTCTTAAATTGATTAATCCGATTAAATTTAGAAAGTTTCGATTTGACATGTAGAAAGAAGGGAAGTTTAAAATGCAATATTTAATTCAATGCTCCATAAAGATAAGAATAAAGTAACAGTATGGCAAAGTAGATCAAGGAAGATCAATTTCTTATAGAACAAGAACAATCTTTGAAAGTATTAGCACTTTTTTTCTTAAACATAGTAAATATTAAAAATAAAAATACTAAAAGAAGACTATCGCAAAGGTCTTTGGTCGGTATTCCAGTGGTTGCTCAAAAGCCTATCGCCATCTGTTTTTTCTTTACTATCATCGTTCTTGTGCGCAACTGTGCGAAGGAGTTAAGAAAAGATTTCACACTTGGGCGGAAAGTAGAAAGAAACATCGATTTGTTTGAGTTTTTTGTTAAACCAATAGAATTCTTCTGTTAGCACTTCTTTTGCCTTTCGATACGTATTACGAGCAAAAACATTCGAGGGTTAAATGCGCGTGCTTTTACCATCATGTATCGTGAATAATAATCAACGCTAGAAACAAATAGCGAATAACAACAGAAAAGTGTAATTTAAATACATGATTTATATATGTGTTCTGCCTAATGATATTCTTTCTTCACTTATTTTATTTGTATTATTTTATTTTTATCCAAAGAATAAAATTAAATGTTCCATTTTAAAACTAATTTTATATGTTAAATCAAAATTCATTTTAAATAAGAAACAATCCTGCAAATTTTTTTTCCATAAACATAAAATATGATTATAAATAAATAATTAAAATAATTAAAACCAAAAAATAATTAAAAAATACATTTTGTATAGGAAATGTACAGTGAGTGCAAGAAGTATTCGTATAGGGGAGATATCTTTTAAAAAAAATCTTATTTTCAAAAAACGTTAATTAACAATTTATTTACAAAGAGAATAAAATAAACTCTATATTTCTTAAAATTATTTTACTTAAAAAAACATGTAATAATTTGTTATCTCGAAAATAAGCGAAAATAAAAAATTGTATTATTTAGACGCACAAAAAGTATTCGTACATTCGAGGAATTTAGCTTCTAAGATCGACAACACACGAAGATCTTTTGCAGGGCTCAGTCGTATTTAAGATAAATATATGTTTAAAATATATGTTCTATTTAAAATAAATGCTAAAGTTCTATTTAAAATATATGTTTTAAATAAAAAAGAAATAAAAGAGTCATTTAGTATTTATTATTTTAAATAAAAATAATAGTTTTCGGAACCTATTTTATATTTTTTATTTAAAATAAATTATAATAAAATAAATTATATCAGTTTTTTTCTACCGACTCCTACGATTTTATATTTTAAATAAATTCCTGAAACTTATTTTATATCTTTTGTTATAAATATATCATCATCAGTTATTTTATCTTTTTTTGTTTGCCTTAAGAATGTATTTATTGTATAAAATTGTTAATTAATTTTTTTTGCTCCAAATAAGCTTTTTTTAAATAAAAATTTAAACTGTACAAATGCTTTTTGTACTCTACTTACTTGTTCCTATACATGAAACATGTCTATTTATCAAAAACATATCTATTTCTTGTAGGAAAATAACTTTATATCCTGCACGATATAATAATAAATAAAGTAAAAGGAAAGAGAGTAAAAGTCATAAATTAATTCATTTAATGGTTTAATACTGATTTGCGTAGTCAATGGCAGATTCGACTATTGCAATTCACATCTCTATGTACATGTTCATTAAAATTCCAACAATGTGGCAACCTAGCGCGATAGATCACCGTAAACGATCGAAATTTGTGTATCCTTACGTGTACTTGCCGCACGACCGGATGTGTGGACGTGCGCACTCACGGGACTCCGGACGCGAAACGCGGCCGCTGACCTATGTATACCCTCGAAGAAGATGAACAAGGGTGGCACAGAATTACGAAGCAGAAGGGAGAAAGGATGAGGGGCTAGGGAAGGAGGGCAGGAGAAAACAGTGGCCCCGATACGAAACGGGAGTTCAAAGCCTCGACTCCCGCAACAACGCGTCTAATTACTTGCTTCCTGCCTAGTGCGCGAGCACGGTGAATTTACATCTTGTTTGTTCAAGCAGCAGTAGCGGTGTAAACGCCGCTACCATCACCGTCCAATGTAGATTGGATACTGCCTATAAACAGGCGATTGCCTTTGACTCGGACAGTCTGGTCTCAACGAGCAGCAATATCTTGCGCGAAGAGGATCATGTCGTATTCAGTAGATTACTTTGCGGACAGCAGAATAAATAAGGATGCAAGACAGAGTAAAAATTTGAGATATTATAATTTTATTTCTTTCTAAGAAAAGAATAAAAAGATTTAATTTCAATATGGTTAAAAAAATGCAATTTGTTTTAATTTACAGGATTTACATCGGAACGCATTCGAAATATGACATACACGAACGTAAACAAATAATGTTATTGATAAAATCATATCGAATTTTAGAAAAATAATGGAAATAAAAGCTTATAAAATGTTTTGCTAATTACTGTCTAACTTTAAGAAACTTTATATTTTTATTTAACTTTTTAAAATATCATTTATATAACTTTATTTTAATTTAGTTTTATATGAGAAAAGATATTATTAATCAAAATCCTAAGTGATCACTTACAGATCCTCAATAAAAATATATAACTATTCTTTTTCGAAGCATTATTATCCTGAATATTTAAATCGATCCCGACATTCTTTATGTTTGTATTAAGAATGGATTTATTTCTAGCTAGATGTGCTTTTGGTATCGAATACTGTGACGACGTGAAACGAATAAATATAGATCTAATTCGTAAAATGAGACGGAAAAATAGTCAAACAAAAATTCCTTTGATATTTTTTGAATTGATATTTTTAGGAAATGATTAGTCATTTTTAATTAACAAATTAATTGATTATCAATTGAAGAGTTTCGAGATTGAAAGGAAAAAACTTTAAATCGAAAGATATAAAGCTTTAAAATTTTTTGTGAGCAACTCTATACATTGTAGCTCGGAAAAAGCAATAATAAATATTTCACAATATTATACTATCAGGAAATATTATTAGCAGACGCAATGATATGGATGCTGTATGCCCTGTAACGCGTTCAATAATGAAAATCCATTAAGTGTTTGTACACAATAGATATTTATGTAATCCGTATCTTGAAACCCCTTTCTGAATTGATCACTTTTATGTCAAATTAAAATTGCCTTGTGTGATATTACGCATTATAATTTTTTCATAAAATTGAAAATATGAATATTCACAATAAATTATTCATCTTTATAATATTAATTATTTTTATTTTATTAAATAATATATATCGCAACAAATATTATCTTTAAAATATCAAAAATTTATAAAATCTACATTTAACAATAGTCTTGAATAAATTAATTTCAATCTAATCTAAATTGATTTCTATACTAAAGATCAATTAATTTACATTTAATTAAATTGTAGCTATATTATTTGTATAACTTTTTTAGCTAATTTAAGTTGCAAAATATACAAGGCGTTCAAAAAAGATGATATCAAATTTTAAGAATATATATATTACTCGCAAAAACAAACGGAAGTCTTAATAAGCAGTACCCCAAAACTATTTATTTCTAATGTTAGTTATGAAGCATTTTCTGCTGTAATGATTAATCCATTTGTATCGAGTATGTAAATGTATTTACACGCGCTTGTACACTCGTCACGAATTTCTAAGCTCGTTGCTTCTTGATAACAGTTAATTCTTCGTTCAGTCTATGTCAATTCATCCACGAACATTCATGTATTATTGACAATATTTGATCTTGACTCATAAAATTGAATACTGTTGTCAACAAATATGAGATATGGAATCTTTAAACGTATTCTTCAATGAAAAGACATGCCGAATTGTGTGTTGAAAATAAACGGAGGGCACGTTGAACATCTGCTGTAGGAGAAACCGGAGCCGGTTGTCACAGTTTTTGATTAGTGATTTTTACAATAGAAAAAAGTGAATGCCTGATTTTGAAATATTATATACGTTATTATATATCTACATTCTTTAGATATTAAAAAAAAATATTACTGATGAATTCATCACAAAAATAAGTTATTTAATTTTAAATGAAGCAGTGACAATTAACCACGTGTTCTGAGTTGATTGTCACACATTCTAGGATTGACAATAGCATATTTGTTCGCGAATGCGAGATACAGATTACTAAAGCCATCTATTGGAAAAATAATGGATTTCTTTTTACTACACCTAATATATACAATGCTTGCAAACAATTTTATACAACAAATATTATATCAGCTATCTACAATTAAAAAAAGAGATTTTCTGCTATGTCCTTTTTGAGATATAAGCATTTTGACAATTAACCCTGTTCGTGAACCAGCCTCGGTTTTCCCTAATTAAATTTATTTTTTGCTTTATAACTCGGAAATAAATGATTTTTAGAGTTCTACTTATTAAGACTTTTCGGCTTGTTTACATAAGTGCTACACATTCCTAAAGATTGGTACTATTCTTTTTGAACCCTGTATATAATTTATCTTAATTATTTAAAAATAAAGTAACAACAAGAATAAATTAATGTATTTATATTGTTTCAAAATGTACATATAAAATTATATTAGTCTAAGATTTTGAATTATGTTATATAAAATTATAAGGTATCTTATACAAATAGAATAAAAATGGATTTTGTAACAAAGAATGTTGAGAATATTGTCATTGACATTCTTATATTTTAACACTTTTACTATTATAATTCCTTTAAAATTTATTGTCTTTACTTAATATTAAAACTCACTTTGGCTCAGAGTTATAATTCTAGTGTTTGAATTTTAATCCATTAAAGTAAAACACTCGCGAATTAAAAGTATTCAGAATGACTTGAAATTATATACTTGTATTGTACTAAACGACGTTGACACGCTTGTGCAATTATAAGAGATTGATCATTTTAATACTGAGATATAAGCAATTAAAACACATATACATTTTATACGTGTCGCTTCTACAAAGTTCATGATGTCGCATTTATTTTTATAGAACCTAAATTAATAATGAAATGTTAACAAAAAACAAATATGTGATAGAGGAAAACGGATATTGTAAAAAAAATCCATAATTTTTGACCATTTAGTTTGCAAAATAGAACCGTGAAAAGAATGCAATTTTCGATTTTATTTGGCATATGGAAGCGATTGAAGAGGGCGGTTATTGAGCATGTGGCAACACTGCACTTCTCGCGTATATCGTGTTCAGTTCAGGGAGCTCATCGTATGATGGTGAGATCACACGGATGATGAGGTTACAATCGATCTGACATTGTAACCTATGTATCTTGCAAAGGATTTTTTCTATTTATGATAATCTATTTAAGTAGACTTATTTGTCATTGACAGTGCGACGTTGCCACATTTGCGCGGCATTAATCTGCGTCTGCGCGATTGTGAACAGGCGCAATCAAAAGTTTTTTCTCTTGCAGGCGAGAGTGGGAGTATCGGCCATCGAGCGCTCGATGGGACCTAACTTTTAGATGGAATTGTCGCGAGTGTATTATCTTCCGACTAGAATTTGTGTCAGGTTAATCTTATAAGGACCTGATTTGGTTGACGTAAGGTATAATCCTAAATAAGGTACACTTAACAAAGTTCTCATCAAATTTGAATATGGTTGACCTTTGTAAGGTTGTATGTTATAAGGGCCTGGTTTGGTTGACCTAAAATAATCCTGCATAAGATATACCTAAGAAGATTTTTGTTAGATTTGAGTATAGTTGACTTCGTTTCTAGTACGCAGCCACGCCACGAGATGGACAAGTTGTAGGAAGAAAACATTCTATAAGAACAAGTCCTATAAGAAGATGTATGCAAGTCGATTTGAATAATCTCCTAGAGATTATAAATTTCCTTCAGAGTATGCCTTCTGGACCTCTGAAAGATATGTTTTTTCTTCTTTTGGAATGTGCTAAATTAATAGCATTTGAACAATTGTCGACTTAGAAATTTATCCAGTGATTTTAGCAGATCCTAGCTAAGTTGACCTTATTTCATTATCAGGTCCTGATGAGGATCTGATAAGGACTTTATCAGGTTCTGATAAGGACCTTATCAGGTCCTCATCAGGATCCGATGAGGCCCGATCCGGATAAGGATTCGACTACTGTGCTGCATTTCTTGACTGATCAGGTCAATGAATTTACCTTATCAGGACCTGATAATGAAATAAGGTCAACCTGATTAGGACCTGTTAAATTCCTTGGATAAATTTCTAGTCGGGTTTAAGCCTTTATTTCTACATTAATAAGAAATAGAAATAATGGCCATAATGGTCAAAGCTAGATCTTTAATGCTTAAATAATTCAATCTGAATTACTATATAGTATATTAAGAATCTAAATATAATATATTATATTATACTATAATATAATATATTATAATATATCTATAATATAATATATTATACTGTAATATATTAAGAATCTGATTTTATTCCGTTTTTCGAAGATACGTGAAACGTTTATTCCTTTATGTTTATTTTCAGAAAGACATTTACTTGTAATTAAACGTTTACGTATAATTAGCATATTCGTTTATTAGAAACGTTTTTCCGAATATACGTGTTTTAAATCAGATATTATATGTATATTTGGTAAATATGCCGAATAGGAGAGATACAACTCTATCATAACCATAATCTTAACATATGTTGTCAAGGTCATGATCCTGAGTAACTTACAACCAATTTTAGCCGTCGCTCGTCCTTCGTTAAAAGTTATTAACAAAAAAAGTTACTATATAATACGAAAATTCTCTGCTTTAAAATCGATGGAGTGGAACTTGAAAAGTCGTGTGTCTTGTAACAGGAGAAAAGTGGGGTAGGAGTCACTTTGCATAGAAGTCGTGCGCCTATAAGCAACGAAGAGGTAGGATAAGAGTCGCTTCGCATGGAAGTTGTGCGCTCCTAAGCAGGGGGGAAGTTGCTTTTCGTGGAAATTCGTAATTTCTAAAAAAATATATTTGAAGATATGAAATTTCATAAAGTAAAAAAGAAACACCAAACTTTTTGAAACTTTTTTTGTTAATAACTTTTTAACGAAAAATGAGCGATGACTAAAATTTGTTGAAGGTTACTCAGGGTCGTGACTTTGACAACATATGTCATCAGAACTGTCTTTCCTATTCAGCACATTAGCTATACATGATTGGCCATATTCGAAAGAAAAGAGATGTTAAATCGAGTAACGACGTTTCCCATGATTGAAAAAAAAATCATCTTTCCGTCGAATATGGCCAACCCTGTATATTTAAATGAGAATACATTTACACGTATATTTAGCACATCCTTTTATAAAACTGTTCTGTCGAATATGTTAACGTTTTTTTTTTATAAAATTAAGAATCAATTTTATTTTTTTTTTGCATTTTCTTATAGTTTAACATTTTAAAGTGCACTTTAAAGCCGTTGTACATAAGCCAAAAGATTTATTAAGCGTAAAGATTTATTCGTTAAGAATTAGCATTATTGTTTTATTAGAATCGTTTGTCCAAGTACACTATTTTAATGTTATTTTATATACATACTTTTTTCCGTTTTTAAACTCAAACGTCTTTTTTATCCAAAAAATTTTCGTTTTTTTTAACCCCTCACACTAGAACGACTCCATAATAAAGAAATAATAATTATAAAAACGTTTATTATAAAAACGTGAAAACATTCGAAAAGACGTTTTTTATACTTGAATGTGTTAAATATATATTTAAATGTATTTTTGTTTAAACATATAACAGCAAGCCCTACTTAAAACGTGTTCGGAAAAATGTTTTTAATAAACGGATGCTAATTAAACATGTTTTCGTTTAAACGTATAATAGCAAGCCCTATTATATTTATTTGTAGTCATTCGAACTGCGCGCCAAATTGGTTTTCCAGACTTATGAACGCAATTAAACTATTGCAGTAATATCACGAATTAAATTGACAAACAGTTTTTAATAATTTGATACTCAATCAGGCATCCCATTAAAAAAATGTTAATATGCTGAAAAACTGTAAATAAATTTATTGCGAAAAGTATTACCTCGGTCGGGAGTCCAATCGGATTTGCGTAACGGCAATTGCATCTGAACGAATTGTTTCGACGTTTTCGGTATCAGACATTATATCACAGATAAGTGTACAGAATTCATCACCTTTACATCAGTCAACATTTTTCATCCTCAGTTACGTTTTACTGCGGATCTTTCCAATCTTTAAGGGGATGCTGGAGTAGTCCTGTTTTAGCAATGAAGTGTGTTAATTTTCATTTGCTCGTTTCTCTTAATTGTATTATACTTACGGATTGAAAAGTCCTTTTCCACAATTAAAGTATCGGCAAGAATACAGAATTCCAGCTATATTTTAATACGAAAAATGAAAGAAAATTAAAAATTATGATTTTTGCCACCGAGTTCTGCAGTTGACTCATCACAATATGTGCTCCATAAGAGTTTCAGACCTTGCACGTTTAAAATAAGTAGTTGGCCCTACAAAAAACCTCAAAGAATAATATGTTGATAGAAATGAGCTAAGGGACCTAGTATAAGAGGACGGAATCTACGAAAATTTCATTTGTATGCTACGAGTGAAATTGTCGCTTCAGTATCCGAGCAGAGTCGAAAATCAACCGAAAATAATATATGTAAATAATATGGTACATTTCTTGTTTATAAAGATATTATTTATACAAAATTGAAATAACTAATATCATATTATTTTGTTTTATTATTATTTTTCCTCTCAGGAGAAAAAATTTTGACTAGGGCACGTGAGAAATTTGTTACGAGTCGATAATTCTGATCGTTTCTGCTGATTTAGTGTACATTTGATGACAGCGCCACTGTCGTAATAACTAAAATAGTGCTCATGACTTCACGTCAATTTTACTCGTAGTATACAAATGAAATATTTGTGGACACCGTTCTCTTATACTAAAGCCCTTAATTATTTTTTTACAAGCATAGTATTACTCTTTGAGGTTTTTTATAAAAGGCGCCAGCTACTTATTTCAAACGTACAAAGTCTGAAATTGTTATATGCAGCACATTTTTGACTCAGCTTAGATGTCGAAAAGTCAAATTTCACTTAGTAGGAAGCGTCGTTCCTCTCATTGTCCGCGCGTAAACATAAAAATAGATTGAATCATTATAAACCAGCAATATATTATCAACTGGAAACACCATAATAACACCATAATAACATATTTTTCTATATATAAAAAAATATATATTAAAATAGAATCATTGCTTAGAAAAGGAGTCGAGCATCCTTGCTACATCGGCGATGATGGTAAATCAGAATTGATAGAACACATTCTTGAATTGCAGAATGAATTATTGAAACAGTATGACAGAGCGAGACAGAGAAAAAACAAAAAAGGATAAAAGATTGTAATCTGCATGTCGGGCTGGACTCGTCAAACGAAACGAGTCTATCCTTTAGAGTCTATCTTTCTCTCTATGATTGCTTGTTTCTAGCGATCGAAAATGCTTTCTCGGCAATTTCGACCGCTCAATGTGTATAAATAAGGGGAGAAGAAACATTATAGATAACGTATAAGTTTTAATAAATTATACTTATCGTATATCCCTCCAATTTATGTATAATAGCAAAAATAACTTTAAAATACGAGATATTAACATTTCCATGATTTTCTATGAGCGTTATATACGTTCATAGAAATGATTTGCAAGAACTCGATGTGATCTCGTGCGAGATCAGAATGTTAGAGATGCTACGATCGATTCCTTTTTTCTTTTTTCATAATTTTTGTTTCTAAAATAAGTGATATTGTTAATAAATGTATTACAGGCCAAATATATTTTTATTTAATAATTGAAATTGTACGTGTATTTCTAAAAGTTTTAAACAGCAATTCTAGCAAAAGTAATTTGACATAGTATACGAATAGAAAATCAGTATTTTTATATGTAAATGAAATCTGTTTATCTTTAAAATAAATCCAAAAAATCATGTTTTTGTAATAATGATACTTTTGATATTGATCAGTACTTTCTGTGAAATGTTTCTTTTATAGCTATCATCCGAATGTATGAAAATTCTGATAATGAACAAAATCGCGAAAGTACAATGATTAATATAATTATAAGAATGATGTCAATATAATTTTATAGTTCACAAATTAAAAAGTCTTTATATGTTGTGCAATATAGAAATAATTTTATATACATTTATCTATTGAAGTGATTCAATATTCTTCTTACAATTATTGGTTTAAATTTTCCAGTGCTCGGAAATAGTTGCACATTTTGGATCGACTTTTGAAGTATCGCCTTTTTTTCCCATCGTCTATTACCACTCAACACTCGACGGCCGAGCCGGATCGCGCGCAGACGTGTATCTCAGGAGGGTCGCACTATACAAATATACGATCGTACCAGTAAATTGTCATTGCTTTCCTTCCTACATAATTAATAATCGTTTATCCACGTTATTGCAAAAACTCTCTATGTATTATCTTTAAAATTCTATTATTGATGCGTCTTTAAAGTGCATTGTCTAGATTTATTCCATTAAAAAGTAATACAAACATATGATCAGGTGTATGGCGCGGTAAAATAAAATTCTATATTACCATTCTGTGACACAAAAGCGTGGTCAGCAGCTCTTTGAAAGAATGCATTATAAAAATAATAAAGTAATATTTTAAAAGTACATTATATTCAGTAAAATGCATTTACTTATTAATATGATGTCCAAGCACTATTATTAAAAAAATAATAGTTATGTATGAAGAAAAATATTTTAAATAATAAATCTGTGCTTCGCGGGTTTTCTCCATGTCTTGGTCCATTCTTGATGTGCCAACGTTTCGTGGGTCTTGCAGTCCACTTCATCAGGGCGAGGAGCAGCCTGATACTGAGCTGTTCCTCCAGGTCCTTCCTTTTTATGTTACGCTACTTGTTGAGGTGGGAGTTTTTTGGTGGTGGAGGGGGTGGGGGGTTAGAGTGATGGGGGAGACAGATATCTTGGAATCTTGGTCGGTCTTTGCTGGTCGGGAGGATGGTCTTCCATATCTTACTTATGTTATAGCCATTATCCCTGTTTAGATTGTTAGGGTGTTTTTGTATTTCTATGGCTTCTCTGTATTTTCTTGGGAAGTATGATGTGGTGTTGGTTATCGTGGTTGCTTGGTCAAACAGTATTTGATGTCCTGTTTCGACGTTATGTTCTGATAGTGCCGACTGTGACGTGTTTCAGTCTGACGTCTCGTTGGTGTTCTTTTATCCGTAGGTTTACCATTCTCCCGGTTTCCCCGATGTATACTTGTCCGCAGGAACACGG
>NW_011627520.1:925942-950319 GCF_000204515.1 Acromyrmex echinatior | reverse complement strand
GAAATCCATTATTTTTCCAATAGATGGCTTTAGTAATCTGTATCACGCGTAGACGAGATACAGATTACTAAAGCCATCTATTGGAAAAATAATGGAATTTACTACATCTAATATTAATGAATATTAGAATTATATTTTATGTGCATTATGATGTACATACATTACAAAACATAAAATATATTTCTAATTAATATCCACATACATGTGTAGCTACTTCATCTCTTTTTGTTACATGTAACAAAAAGAGTTGGGAAGACCGAGGTCAGTTGAATATAGGAGTAAGTAGAATAATCGAGGTTGCATTAAAAAGAAATCACGCGAGACATACGTAAACGCATCTGAGCACGCAGCAGTGACTGCCGCTGTCTGTTGTAACATTTTATTGCAAACACATCTATAATAAATTTATGTCACAATTTTAAAAAATCGTACACCTAAGTAAATATTTTTATTCTTAAAGTTTTTGTTTTACTATCCTATATGATTGTTTGAGATATTTGATTTTTACTTAAATAGTAAGTGTAGTTCTTACTTAATAAAGTTCAATAGATTTTTTTTGTTTATGTGTCTCTGTTATCGTATATTGTTAATGTTTTTAAAAAATGAACGGATGGAGATAGTAGAACCACAGCATGGAACTGTATGACTCATTTAATGACGACTCTTATAATATTGGGAGTACAAATTAGTTCGGTCCGTTTTTTTGTGTTCAAAATTTCAAAACAAATGAATGAATAGATTAATTAAAATATTGTCCATCGCTGGCTACTACTTTTTCCCATCTCTCAGGCAATTTTCGAATTCCATCTCGAAAAAAATCATCTTTGGAGGCGATCCAATTTTGGAGCTAATTTTCGATTTCTGCGAAAGAAGTGAACCGGTGACTTGCCAAATCCTTCGGAACAACCAGTAATCAGAAGGAGCAATGTCCGGAGAATACGGCGAGTGCGGTAAAATGTCTCATTTAAGCGTTTCCAAATATTTTTTTACGACTTTTGCGACATGAGGCCGAGCGTTATCATGAAGAAAAATAACTTCATTATATCTTTGCTCGTATTCCGGCCGTTTTTCTCGCAATGCACGGCACAAACGAATCAATTGTAGCCGATACCGATCGCCCGTAATGGAATCGCCAGGTTTCAGCAGCTCATAATAAACAACACCCTTTTGGTCCCACCAGATACAGAGCATGATCTTCGAACCATGAATGTTCGGCTTTGATGTTGATGTTGAGGTTGATGGCAACGATTGACTGGACTTAATGTAGTATTTTTTCTTCTTGGGGTTGTCATAGAATATTCACTTCTCATCTCCAGTCACAATCCAATGCAAAAAACCTTTTCTTTGTTGTCTTTGAACAGCTGTTCGCAAGCGACAAATCACCTTTCAATGTCTCTCGATTTCAGTTCATAAGGCACCCAATTTTCTTGTTTTTGAATTATTCCCATGGTTCTCAATCGTGTAGAAACGGCTTTTTGAGTTACTCCCAATGATTCTGCAAGCTCCTCTTGCGTTTGATTCTGATCTTCTTCGAGTAATGCCTCTAATTCTTTGTCTTCAAATTTTTTTGGCTGTCCAGAGCGAGGCTTGTCTTCAACGCTGAAATCTCCATCCTTGAAATGTCTAAACCATTCCTTACATGATTTATCAGTTGGAGCAGTGTCACCATAAACTTCGATAAGCATTCGATGGGCTTCAGCTGCACTTTTCTTCCAATTAAAGCAGAAAATTAGAACCTCCCGCAAATGCTGCCTGGTTAACAGAAAATTCGAACGTTTTTGTATGAAACTCAAAGCGATATAAACTGAATATTATTAGATGTCTAACCTCTCTGAAAACGCCAAAATCAACTGTCACTATGAACCATTCACAACAACCGGAGCCATCTTTTGGAAAACGGACCAAACTATAATAATTTGTACTCCCAATACTTACTCAAAATTTTATTCCTTTAAAGAAATTTTCCTCAATGGTAAATGTTATAAGTTTAATTCCCTCATGTCCAATCTCGAAAACTAGGCTCGATGTGTTTTTGCACGAAATGTACAAATTTTGCAAAAAGAAGTGTTGTTTTGCCTTGCTAAGCGAATGTTTGTGTTTAAAATATATTTTTATAAAAGTTTTATTAATATGTAGCCAAAGCTTAAAATACATTAATCTTTATTTTAATAATCTTAGCCGAATTACCTCGGTCCCGAGGCTAGTTGAATCAGATAAAATGCATTAGAAAATGCATTTTTTTCATATTCGTTATCAGTTTCCCTTTATTATTAAAATATGATTAGGTAGTCAAATGTATGTAATAACTGGTGTAGAATTCATTTTTTCGATAGTCTTTTAATTTAGTTTGTAAAAATTCGAAACTGAAAAATGAGTCTATTAGTCCCGATCTTCCCTACATGTTTCTTATGCTCAGATATTTATGCAGATATTACCTGCATCTATTTACACGAAACATTAGAATTGTACGAGTATTGTAATGTGTGTCTGTATGTATATATATATATGTATGTATATATATATTTACATATATATATATATATATATATATATATATGTAAATATGTACAGAGTGGCATGAATATTCGGCCCCACTCGTCCCAAGCAGGTAGAGTGGACTAAACTGAGTAGAAAAGTCCTCTACCATTTTGTAATGCTCGCAATAATTAACGAGATATTAACATTTAAAAATAGCCGAATACGCGCATCCGCTCGACTTATAGTACTATTGTCGAAGATATGGCCTACCGAGCGCATGGCCGGCGAGGAACAGAGCTTACCGTCGCGAGCATTTAAGCTCAAACGGCGCGGCACGCCTGCTAGGTCTGAAGCGTTCGCACGTAATGTAGCGCTGTCCATGCCGACGAAAGCTGCCTTAATAGCGGTCCTTAATGACATCACATTGAGATGCCGAGACTTGAATGTGACTCTTTCAACTACGTTCCATACATACTAGTCCAAGGGATTTAAATCTGGGCTGTTGGGAGACCAGAATGGAAGCTGAGACGTGCAATTTGATTTGTCTTAGAAGCCTCAGAGAGCATCTGTCGTATCTTTAATGTGTACGTTATGGCAAAATATACGGCTTTAGAATCCAACGAAGGTTCCAGTATGCCAGCAAGAAAGAATCACTCGAAAGAACACACCGCGTGGACTTCCGCAGTCGTTGAAAGAGCTCAAGCGCTGATTTTAGATGACCCAGGGTAATCGTTGCGAAAATTAGTATCGATTGTTGTAAGCGAGCTAATAATGCGTCGAATTGCCAAGGAGGACCTTTGAACAAATCGACCTATAAATCGCGCCTGCTAAGCCACTTCCGCTCGTCGCGGCCCGCGTGCCGTGCGCTTGATGGGCCGTATCTTTGGCATTAGTAGGTTGAGTGGATGCTCGGGACGATTGGGGCCGTATATTCATGACACCCTACATATACAGGGCACAAATTTATAGTCCCATCCGTCTTGAGCAGATAGAGCGGACTAAACTGAAACGAAAAGTCCTCTGCCATTTTACAATGCTTGCAATAGTTAACAAGATATTAACGTTTAAAAATAGCCGAATACGCTCATCCGCCCGTATTCTTACTATTGCCGAAAGTACGACCCACCGAGCGCACAGCGCGCGGTCCGCATGAAGCAGGGATGGCCTAGCAGACGCGCCGCGCCGTTCGAGCTTAAAGGTTCGCAACGGTGAGCGGGGCGTGTGCCCTACTACTCGCGGGCCAAGCTATCCGCTCGATGGCGGATAATCGGCGCTTTAGAAAGACTATCTCGATTGCGAAAATTGGGAAATGATCAAGAACTGTTGGAAAAAACTCAGTTTAGTTCGTTTTGAAGCGTGCTTATGTACATACAGAAAAATGTTACATAAATATTACTTGTTTCAAGTAAATATTAAGAGTATTTTAAAAGTATATTATTAAATAAATATTCTTTGTAATAATATAATCGTTAAAAACTCAAAAGAAGAAAAAGAATTGTGTTCTCTCTTAACACGCGCCGTGCGCTCGGTGGGCCGTACGTTCGACAATAGCAGGTCGGACGGATGCGCGTATTTGGCTATCTTTGATCGTTAATTATTGCGAACATTGCAAAATGGTAGAGGACGTTTCGATTCAATTTAGTCCACTCTACTTGCTCAAGACGGGTGGAACCATAAATTGGTGCCATCCTGTATAAATATAAGTATATACAGGGTGCGTCACCAAAATCCGGACAAATTTCAATTCAAATTTTCCGCTATACTGTGCCTCCGCCAGAGATTGTTATTGGCGTCCAAGAAAGCCTGATGCTTCTAGTAAACAGTCATATTCTCAAAATGGCCGCGATGTTGAAACCAAGTGCGGAGTATAATCGAAGAGCCGTGATCATCGAAGACCTTCGTGCCGGGTGCTCAGCAACGGAAATAATTCGGTTCTTTGGATACCCGAGATCCACTGTTTATGACGTTGTGGCAAAATATACGGCTTTAGAACAGTCCAACGAAGGTTCCAGTATGCCAGCGAGGAAGAATCACTCAAAAGAACGCACCGCGAGGATCCCTGCAGTCGTTGAAAGGGCTCAAACGCTGATTTCGGATGACCCAAGGCAATCGTTGCGAAAATTAGCATCGATTGTTGGTGTAAACGAGCCAACAATGCGTCGAATTGCCGAGGAGGACCTCCGATACAAATCGTACACATTAAAGAGGCTCTCTGAGACTGCCACGACAAGGAATTGTTCGATTTGTCCGGATTTTGGTGACGCGCCCTGTACATGCATACATACATACAGACGCACATTATATAATAATACTCACAAAATTCTAATATTTCGTATAAATATATCTGCGTGAATATCTGCATGAAAAACTTGTATCTCTTTTTGTAACGTATAACAAAAAGAAATGGAGTAGTTGCACATGTAGCTAGACGTATGTGCAATATTGACAATACATGCTATGTAAAATGACATTGAACATAGGGAAAAACATTACTATGGCCGTGTATTGATGTACATACGAGTACACTGTCAGTACTAAATATCCATAATTACGTCTGTTAGACAGATTCTGGCAATATGTATCAGTAGACTTATCTTTTTAGCAAAAAGAGATGAAGTAGTTACATATATATGTGCAATATATGTATTTATGTGACACATTTTGACACATTACGTAACTTAAAATGGCATTGGATCATAAAGTGCTACTACGACTACGTATATTGTCAGTAAAAATCTGTATTTTATTATCTTACACATATTAGATTTTTAGTACTGACAGTATGACTTAAAACGCAATCATATTTCAGATTGCGTTCTGTCTAAATGCTCACACACAACATTTGAGCAAACTGAATGACTGGAAACGGCGCGCAGCTTGAAACAACTGGAAACGAATGCTCACAACACTTATGGCGCTTGAGTTGCCTGACCCTCCTCTTTCTATACTAATTTATAAACACATTGTCTCAACGTTACATATATTGTATAAAATTTCTGAAACAAACATTTCGGCACACATGAGCAGTCTCGCCTCTATAAAGAAGTGGCGGTTTCACATTTTCTCGTAATTAATATCCAACAGAACAAAAGGTACAACATTATGAAATTTTTATCCTTGTTCTAATTAAATAATTTTTTTAAGGCTATTAAGTTTCCTTATGAATAAACAGTACTGTCTTGAAATTTAAAAAATTATTTTATAATTACAACATTATCTTGAAGAAAAACCACTTGTATATAAGTTTTCCGAGAAATTCAATAGATTAAACAGCGAGACTGTTAAAATAATATTTTACTGTTAATAAGTTGCGTGAATTTATCAAAGTACATAAGAATCTCCTTCCGCATAAAAAGAAATCTAATGTGGTGAGATTTGTTGCAAAGATTGCGATGCGAACTATATGAAGCAAACAGGAAGACAGCTGAAGATGAGAATAGTTAAGCACAGGAATCGTATTCGATGGAACACAACCACACATTCGGTCATAATTGACCACCGATTGGAAGAGAACCACAAGTTCGATTGGGAAAATGTTGCAATTTTGGATGAGGAACCCCAGTACAGAAAGAGACTGGTATCAGAGATGCTACACATCAGAAGACACACATGTGGCCTCAACCTGCAGACAGACTTCCCAAAGCCTACTTTCCAATTGTAGACGGACTATAAATATCGGAGCTATTATTAATTTATTGTCAGCTAATCAATGCTAATTTATAATTACAACATCATACTATCTCTGAGGGTGACTCAATAGTGAGCCGAAACATGTAAGCGGATTAATTATTAATAAAGTTGTTTTGTTAACTGTTTGATTTGCACAAGAATTTACCGTGCTTGACTTCTATTGCCCTGTTATATCCAACCATTGTATCATTACGAGGGCAAATTAATAAGTACCGTATTTCAAGACAGGCGATGTTGCTGATGCAAGTTGGCATTACATCATCGTGTACTATCATCTTTCAAACGACGAGTAAGCGTGTTTGATGTTTTCCGATACAATGGAAAAAGAACAATATCGATCCATGATTCGTTTCTTATTTTTGGATGGAAAAACGTGCGAAGAAATAAAAATGAGTTGGATCTATGGGAACTCTTCACCATCTATGACAACCGTTAGATATTGGTTCAACAAATTCAAACGTGGTCGTTCGTCTGTTTTTGATGAGGAGCGCCCAGGCCGCCCAGCAGATGTGGTTACTGAGAAAATCGTTAAAAAAGTTCACGACATGATTCTCGCTGATCGCCGAACGAAAGTGCATGAAGTAGCAGAGGCCGTAGGCGTATCGTACGGAACGGCATTCAATATTTTGCATGATAACTTGGGAATGAAAAAGCTGTTGGCCCGATGGGTGCCGCGATTGCTCACAGTGGACAATAAGCGGATGCGGTTATCAATTTCAAAGTATGGTCGAATTGCACTACGAATTACTGCCGCATCCACCGTACTCTCCGGATTTAGCCCCCTGTAACTTCTTCTTGTTTCCAAACTTGAAAAAATGGCTCAGTGGAAAGAAATTCACGTCGAATGAGGAGATTATCGTCGAAACAGAGGTCTATTTTGCAGAGTTCGACAAATTGTATTTTTCTGAGGGGTTAAAAAAATGGCAGAAGCGTTGGGAAAAGTGTATCCTCCTAAAAGGGGATTACATTGAAAAATAAAAAACATTTTTGTGAAAAGCTTGCGTCTTCATTACTAACACGAGTACTTATTGATTTGCCCTCGTAATAAGGAGCCTTTAGGAATTAATTTATATTTATTGGAGTGATTGTTGTTTAACAATTTTTTTTTAATTTAATCGGGACACCCCCTAAAGTGGTTCAATATTTTGAAAAAAATAACGTTATAATTTTTCCAGATTCTTTGAACAATTTTAACCCATTGGGGCACGGTTAAATGGAAAAACATCTTTGTGGACAAAATTCGGTCAAATTCTTAACCAATTTTAAAGTTTTTATTTTAATGTGCTCAAAATTGAATGAGTTATTAGCCCATTCTGCATGAATTTTGATTACGGTCCAAAGTAAAAATTGTCGATCCAGTTCAGTGAAGTAAGCAGAAAAAAATCAAAATTACACATTAAAATGAATATCAAATTGACAATGTTTAATTTGGACCATAATCAAAATTTACGCAGAATGGGCTTATAGCGCATTCAATTTCTCGTCTACGCGTGATACAGATTATTAAAGCCATTTATTGGAAAAATAATGGATTTTTTTTTACTACACCTAATATTTTATAGTACTATTAAAAACAAGTTATTGTCATAGATATCATCATTTATACATTACAATTAATTTAACATTAATTATTTTATCTGTACGTCTCTGACAGCTATCAATATCTCTGTAAACTTCATGAAAATGAAGTTTTCAAAGGCATTGTCACAAGGGTACTATGACAATTGACAACTGTCTGAATAATAAATATGTAAATAAATTTGTTTATTGTATCGAATATTATAAAGTTAACCAAGTTTTACGAAATGTTTCGAATTTCAGTCTTATACAATCTCAAAATGCTCTGTAAGTTATGCAAATTAATTTTCTTGTTGAAATGTTTAAGTAAAATGCTTTCATTTACATTTGAATACCCCTATAAAAATATACTACTAATGTAATAATGCTACTGCAGTAGTATTACTATTAATATTCAATAGTGTCATTACTGACATCAATAGTATCACTACTAATAAGCAATAGCATCACTGCTGAGTTAGTATTATTACTATAGTACAATAGTATATGATGACACATGACGTAACATAGAATTATTTTCAGTAATTGTAATATTTGGTATAAAAAATTTATTAGTATAAAAAATACATATATATTATTAGAGCAATTAGTATTATTTCAACTAGTAAAAATAATATTTTATAGTACTATTAAAAACAAGTTATTGTCATAAATATCATCATTTATACATTACAATTAATTTAATATTAATTATTTTATCTATACGTGTTCCGTCTCTTTCATAACACCTTTAACCAGATATATTACAACTATACGTCGTATAGCATTATAGGTTCATGATTCTTTGAAGGAGTAGTTTCGTACGATCGCAAAATTCAAGCATACTAAATAGAGGAACAGATTCCGTAATGATCACATGGAAGCATCATAAAATTAGTTCTCGAATTCATAAAGGAAATTTTTTTATTATAATTTTGATGTGTATCTTCTAAAATATGATGTTAATCAATAATAATTATTGTCAGTAAAATTTCAGTGAAATTTTAATGAAATTTTCTTTATCACTATTACACTATTAGTGACACTAGTAGCATATTTTTATACGGGTTTTTTTGTATTCGTTGATAACTTGAATAATAAATTGTTATTTATTTTCGTCGTAAATTAATCTGTCATTGTATTCAGTAATTATCAGTTTGATACCTCTTTCCGCGACGTCATTGACTACTCTCAGTTTATTTACTAATTGCAAGCCAAACTTGTAATTTTTATTAGAATTTCATTCAGGTACTTTAGTTTATTATTTTCTTAATTAATAACATTAGTTTACAAAAAAATTCTTTTTTAAATCAGATTTAAGAAGATGCTTCTTATAGATTTTTGGATGCCGTGAACGATATCATGAGTTAAATTTCACCATAGCATGTCAGGTTTCCGAAATAATTGAGAATTAATATACAAAAAATTTTTTAATGAAAAAGGTTAACACTATCTTAAAAATTTAATAAAAATTTATAATTGTTCATCCTCTATAAAATGGATTCTTTAATTTTAATATTTTACTATTCAGTTACGTGTTATGAAGAGATTTATTATAAATACAGAATTTTTCTAAGGCAGCAAATTTTCCGCCTATGACAACGAAGTCATATGTATTTCTAATTTCTCATAAATTAATCCCATACAGAGAAAAAAGATTAAATTACTAAATAAATATATTTGATCTGAATGAAGAAATTTGTTTATATAAAAAAATATTTCGCAGGATTTAGTTATTTATATTAGTGCAATATCTAAAAGAAAAATTTAATCGATGGTATATTAAGAAATATTATTTTATAAATTTATAAGAACTCAAAGAGATCAAGTATTTACTATACTTTACGTTTTATTTTTTGCTCTTGATACAATGTGCTTTGGAGAGTACTCTTCTTTCAAAATTTTCATCTGTCAGAAAATTAAATTTTTTATCTAAAAAATTATCCATTTTAAAGATCATGCATTTTGCGGGTTTCCTCCGTGTCCAGATCCATTCTTGGAATATCAACGTTTCGTAAACCTTGCAGTCCACTTCATCAGGGAGCAGCCTGATACTGAGCTGTTCCTGCAGGTCGTTCCTTTCTTATATTACGCTACTTGTTGGAGTGGGGGGTAAGAAGAATTGTGGGTGGGTGGGGGAAGTGGCGGAAATTGATCAGTTTTCAATAACCAAAAGAATGGTTTTCCATATTTTATTTATGTTGTAGCATTATCTCTATTTAGATTGTTAGGATGTTTTTGTATCTCTATGGCTTCTCTATATTTCTTGGAAAGTATGACGTAATTGGCTGTGATCAAACAATATTTGATGTACTGTTTCGATGTTGTATTCTGATAATGCTGATTGAGTGATATGTTTTAGCCTGACATCACGTTGGTATTCTTTTATGCGTTGACCATTCTCCCAGTTTCTCCAATGTATACTTGCTCGCAGAAACAAGGTATTTTGTATACTCCTACGGAGCTGAGTGGAAGTCTTTGAGCTTTTAGGATTTCTTAAGATTTATCCTATCTTTTTGGGTGGTTTAAAGACAGTTCGGATATTGTATTTGTTTAATATCCTGCCAATCCGATCTATTGTTTCTTTAACGTATGGGAGAATGGATAGGATCTTTTCGTCTGATTATGTGTCAGAGATCGTTGTCTCGTTTGTATGTTTATTGATTGTTTTGATTATGTCTTTTTTGTTGTGTCCGTTTTTCTGTAAGGCTAATTTTAATAAATAAATAATCACATAAATTCATATAAATCAATTAATTTCAGAAATGATAATTGCGATATGGTTGTCGGACTTTCAACGCAATCAATCTGAAATATTAATAATCTCTCCGAATTTTCCAAATTTAATCTTAAAGAACTGTAATAAACTTATTGCGAAAAAATTTATTACAGTTTTTTATGCACTTGGATCAGCGGACGTTTCGCGATGCAAGAGTGCGATTTCTCGCTGTGTCAAATCCCGTTCTCTTCTCAATATTTCGATTTCTCTATCTCGAAATATCTCTTCTTCGTTTTTGTCTCTTCGTCTCAAGGAATGTGTGCCGTGCTTCGTAAAGTACCTCGGCTTTCCGTTTCCGATTCATCCGCCGTTGGATCGTCTGTGCTTGATACTTTCTCTTCTTGAATCTTCCTTGCTAAGATCTACGTCTCATGGGGATCACTTAGACAACCTTTTCAACAAATCCGTCTTGTTGCCTTTCGCCGGAAGACCCAGTCGTCTTAACATTTCTTTAAGTTGCGCTACCGTGAAACAATTACTTTCCATGATGGCCGTCTAACCTGTGAACGTGCTTTGTTCCACACAGTACGTAAACCTCTCACTTGGAATGCACCCCGTACGTAACGCTAGATATTCGACTCACCAAACATAAGTTGGCAAACACGTACTTGTATCGTACATAAATCAAGAGCTCAGTATTCTCACATGATATTTTTCGCACACGTAAAGCCGATATTGCCGCACCGGCACACAATGTCTTCAATAACAGTAAAATGGGCACACAATTCCAGTTCTGAAATTGTAGGATATTTAAGAACTTAAGAATTAAACCACAATAACTTAAGGAAGGATAGAGACAGTAAAATTCTCGTGTAAGAAGGTCGTTATTCCGAGTTTATTTTACGTATCCAGGCTCGTGTTTCGCGATGATTTGCCATTCTTTCCGCTGTGCTCCGCTGGACTCTATCTCGCTCGACGATCATTGGATCACGGCGCGCGTAGTAATACATATTCATCAATGAGACACCGCGTTCTAAATCGTGATTTATCGCCTACACACTTGGTAAAACCAGGAATTTATTAACCGATTTATTAATTAATCACTGACAATCACAAATGATTGATTATTCGGCGATTAAAAATCATACACGAAAGAAAGAACATGTCTGTAAGTCCGTACACAACACAACATGTGTTTACGTGCAAGCAGCTGACTGACTTTCTTAGTTATGGATGCAGTGAGTGCAGTTCACGCAGCGTCTTAGCTTCTCTCTGGTCTTAATGATGCAGGAACTGCACTCGCTGCACTCCAAGGACCTATGTGTTTTGAAACGTCCAATTTTATATGTTATTATGTGATCTTCGTTTAATAAATTCATGATATATTATTTATAACCTCAATTAGCTCGATTACAGACCGTTCTTTTATATAAAAATATATTTATATATTTGAAAAGTTACATAAAATATATAAAATAAATTTAAGTTTTTATAATTTATAATAATTTATTGTAAAAATCGAAAAATTAGAATATTGCAAAATTGTATTGAAAATGAGAAAATGGTTTTAAAAATTGGAATTATGTTAACTGAAATGCCGGAAAATTGTTTGAAAAATTCAAAATTTGTAAGATAAAATTGATATTTATCAAATTCGATATAATAAATTAAAATATAATTAATAAAATAGATTTCTATTCTGCATATTGTTTTTTGAAAAAAGCTAACATATATATTTGAAAAATGTTCTCTATTATTAAGTAATTATTAATTTCGTTCATTAATATTATTTATTTTTATTAAATAAATATAATTTATTAAATATTTATTAAATATTTATTAAATAAATATTAATATAATGCAAATCGCAATTTTTGAATAATAATTTTTATTTTCCAACAGTAATTTTTATTTCTCCACTGTGCGCCGGTACTTGAGAATGAGTTGATAAGCGAAGTGGACATTAGTGAAGTAAGTAATATTCTCTACGTGTTCTATGAGCGGAGATGTTGCGACACAAAATACGAATCTGAAACTTTCATATTAAGAACCATCGTTGTCGTCGTCGTTGCTACGAAATGAGGGAAATATCCTTTTGGAATTTTTGGCGCAAGAGGCAAATATGGCGCTGGGCAATGCATAGTCACATCACACATATCTGTTTTCTGTGACTGATGATGAACTAATGTTGGGGACATCGAGGTTAATAGACTCATTTTTCGGTTTCGAATTTTTACAGGCAAAATTAAGAGACTTATCGAAAAAATGAATTCTACACCAATTACTACATGCATTTGACTACCTAATATTTTAATAATAAGGGGAAACTGATAACTAATATGAAAAAAAATGCATTTTTTTAATTCATTCCATCTGATTCAACTAGCCCCGGGACCAGGGTAATTCGAATAAGACTATTAAAATTAACGTATTTTAAAGATTAATGTATTTTAAGCTACATCTTTGGCTACACATTAATAAAACTTTTATAAAAATATATTTTAAACACAAACATTCGCTTCGTAGGGCAAAACAATGCTTCTTTTTGGAAAATTTGTTCATTTCGTGCAAAAACACGAATGAGCTTAGTTTTTGAGATTGGACATGGGGTACTAAATTTATAACATTTACCATTGAGGAAAATCTCTTTAAAGGAATAAAATTTTGAGTAAGTATTATAAGAGTCGTCACTAAATGAGTCATACAGTTCCATGCTGTGGTTCTACTATTCTCATCCATTCATTTTAAAAATATTAACAATATACGATAACAGAGACACATAAACAAAAAAAATCTGTTGGACTTTATTAAGTAAGAACTACACTTATCACTCTAAGTAAAAAATCAAATATCTCAGACAATCATATAGGATAGTAAAACAAAAACTTTAAGAATAAAAATATTTACTTAGGTACAATTTTTTTAAATTGTGCATAACTTCTATCATAGATGTGTTCGCAAGATGTTATAGCAGACTTAGCGGCTGTTGTTGCGTGCTCAGACACGTTTACGCATATCTCGCGTGTTTTGTTTTTAATGTACTCGATTATTCTACTTACCCCTATATTCAACTGATCCCGATCTCCCCTACACTTTTGGAATTAAAGTGAGGTAGTTTGATTAGGAAATCCGTCGATGGCATAAAGGAAGGTAAGTGAGGCTAAAATAAGTATTTTCTGCTTTTGCAGTTACACAAATTCTCTATTGCAAAACACATTTTCTACTTGAAGAGTACAAATTATTCCCTATATAATTTTTGTTTTTACAGCAGAGAATTTGTCCTGGTTAGGTATTTGTTTACTTTAAAAACACAAATTATCTTCTATAAAACATAAATTCTCTGCTTTAAAACAAACTTTCTATTGTAAAAACAAAAATTATATAGAAAATAATTTGTGTTTTTATAAATAGAATTTTCAGTTAGAGGCGAAGGCAAGTATAGTAGTTAGCAATACGGTTCTGCTCTTGGTTGTTGCGACGCAAAGACGCACGTGTGGGATTACACAGATTATGAGAATCTTCGTGATTATATTATGACTTTATCGAAAGGTAAGATATTTTCAGATTCTCTTACACTCTTCCTGTACATGTATTCAAATATATTAATTTCTTTTTCCGTGTGCAAAGATGTTCCTATGGACGAGTGAGATGTTTACACACTCGATTGTAAAATGTATTATATTATACCACACAAGGCTTAGAATCAACCATAGTGACAATTATTGACGAAGATTGTAAGGTGATATACGAAACGTTAGTCAAGTCGCAAAATCTAATTGATTACAATACGAGGTAAATTATAAAAAAATTATAATGCGAAGTCTACAATATAGAAATCGTAGCGGTCATAGGATTTTAAGTCATAGAAAATTGATTAATCATAGTCGATTATTCTTCTCATATTCGACTGTTAATTTTTGTATATATATTAGAATATAAGTCAACGAATTATTGATTTATGAGTATACGATAGTAATTTTCTATGCTATAATAGGTTTTCAGGAATTCAGATAGAAGAAGACATGAAGGATGAATATTTTAGATATACAAGCTAAGCTTCCCAATGTTCTCGGATAAAACGATCTTGGTGGTCACAGCGTTGAAAGTGATTTCAAAGCTTTAAAGTTGCTATACGATGCTGTCGTGGATACCAGCGTCATATTTCTACATAAAAATAGATATCTGTAAAAAAAAGCATTGAAAAACTAATATTATAATATTTATAATATAATATTTATTTTATAGGTAGCGTACGACTTGGACAGTAGGAGCAGTCTTAGAAAAGAGATTATGATCGTTGCTATTCTCATTTCCGCTCAGTGATATGATCACAGCAATTTAGATTAGGTTGTGACCTAATCATCGGTTAAGAACGATATGCGGCTATGCAATTTTCAAAATGCGGATTCAAAAGAAATTGAGTACTATATGCTGTTCACTTTACGTGCAGTTGAACAGTGTAATCTTAGGATCTGCAATATATAATATACTTAGTAAGTCGGGTTACCTATCTGCCTATGGGCAGAAGCACGCGTTACTGGTAATGCAGAATATGATTAGATCGCAAGTCCGGCGGAGAACATTTCCCACTGGACTTGTCATCTAATCTTATTCTGCATTATTAGTAAAGCATGTCTCTGCCCATAGGCAGATAGGCAATCTGATTTACTGATGTGTAAGTTGCGGAAGCAACCCTGTACACTCATTGATCTCGACTTAGGATTTCTTTTTAAACTATCACGATTATTGTATGCTAGTTACAATTTATAATTTACACAACTCGTTTTTCACTTTGATATTATCGAGAAGATACTGTTAAAGATAATTTGAGCAAATTATTCTGGGTTTATGATATAATATTCGTGCAAAATTAATTTATTACCTGGTTGGTCGAACAGCAAAGGGCAGTTTAAAATCAAATATTATTGCATCATAAATGTATGTACGCACATACCTATGATATATTTAGAATCATGAAAAATAAATTATTTATCTAATAAGCTAATTATTCAAATGTCAACATTTCTGCAGATTAGTATTTAGTTGTATCTTATCGCAAGCCAGTACTGTGCATACTTTATTATATCTTCTTGCGTATAAATATGTATAAGATACAGTGTGCTTCCGTAAACTACATATCAGTAAGTCGGGTTGCCTATCTGCATATGAGCAGCGTTATTGGTAATGCAGAATATGATTAGATCTCCGGCGGAGAATGAGACAGAAGAAATTGAATTTTATTCTGATATATGAAATTTAATAATATTATATAAAATATGTATTTAATATATAACATAAATAATATTTAATACATATTTAAAAATATATAACTATAAATATTTGTAATTATAAAACAAATATTTATTATATAGACATTTTGAAACAAAAATATTTGCTTCATAATTATAAATATTTATAATCATATATTTTTAAATTAATAACTTCTTAACGAAGAACGAGCGTCGGATGAAACCTGCTGGAGGTTATTTAGGGTCATCATATGGACATAAAACAATATAATGTATTTAAGTAAATAGTATCTCCTTTTTATGTATTAATTAAAAAAAAATTTCATAAAGTTATAGAAATGCTTAAGATGGCCACAGACAGTGCATTCATCCTATAATAAAATGAAGCATTTGAAGCGTTCTATATGAAACTTTATATTCATTATGTATTACTATTTCTTATATATAATGTATCCCTTATAGAAATTTAATACAAGTACTGATCAATTAATCAATTATTTTGAGTATTAAAAGTATTGTTAACAGTACTTTTAATACTGAAAATAAGTGATTAATTGTGGCTAGTATTAGTATTAAATTTTACCAGGGATTAACTAAATTGGATATAATATTTATTTATTTTCTTTTGTAAAATTACTTTTTAATATAACGGAAAACCGTTTTAAAAAAAGATAAAAAAGGCGCTAACAATATGTGTTTCTCGAATAAAACCTAAGTATCCAATCTAATTAATAATTTTAATTTTTCTTTAAGGATATTCATATTGAAGGATATTCATATTCATATCTTCTTATTCTAATCTAAGTAATGGTAACTTTAATTCTTTGTCAAAAATTATTACTCTTCGAAAAAAGTGAATGTATGCAATGAAAAATTAAAACTCAGATGCTACAATCTTAACTAATCAAGTTAAATTCTATCACATTAAAAAGTAAAACACAAATGATATTATCTCTTGTTACTTAACTCTAATTATATATATCATTCGTAAAAAAGATTTGATATCAACAATTTGGCGTCAAGTTAAATTCCATGTAATTCGGATATCAAATTATATAAATAATATTTATTTTAATGATATGTACCATTATTTTAAAAAATAACAATTATATTAGGACTCTCGAATTTTAAACAATACAAAAAGATAAATATAGTAGGTTAATGAGAGTCAGCAAACGATAAGCGCAATTATTTAGTCAACAATCAATAATCAGATATTGAATTGATGTTTTCTTTATTTTGAGTGTTTCGACTCTTTTTGAAGTCTTCCTCAGCAAGAAGTATAAATAGCTCATATGTCCATAATGTTTAAGTCACTTGCAAATTGACAAAGATGCAGCGTTGTTAATCCGGCATTTTTTTAAAAAACAAATCTTATTAGAGTGATATATGCATAAACAATTTAAATGACTTACCATCACGGAACATGAAGCATTGCACTGAAGCTTTATCGAACATATTAAAACTTAAAAAGTAAAAATGTTAAAATCAAATGTAAAGATCACACATTTTTAGAACACACGTTCGTGTACGACAACGTATCACTCAGATATGAACTCGAAGTAAGAGGTCATACAGTAAACATTAAGGCAAATTTGCAATTATAAAAAACAAAACACATGTATATTGTTATTAAGTCAAACCGATAGTTTTTGACACGATTAATAGTTGTCTAAAATATTGGTTTAACAAAATTTTTTAATAATAATGTCCCAATGACGATACGGTTAATGAACAACAAAAATGTTAGCGTGTAGTATAAGGTGTAGTAAAAAGAAATCCATTATTTTTCCAATAGATGGCTTTAGTAATCTGTATTTCGCGTTGTATAAGTGCGATCGGATTACGCTAGAAAGATATGGCGTTAGAAAGATAAGATTTCATACTAAAAAAAACTTCTCAGACAGTTTTGTGATTGCTTGACTCAGTATTGTTTGAGCGCGCGTCAAAGATGGACACCAGCAAAGAGAAAATAAGCCATATTTTAGTTTTTCTTCGATAAAGGCGAAACGCAAGCCAGGCGGCTGAAAATGTGAATAGTGTTTATAGTCCTGATACTGTAACAGCCAATAACATGCAATTTTGGTTTCGTCGATTCCGTTCCGGTAATTTTGATGTCAAAGATGCATCACGCTCTGGAAGGCCAATTGTCGAAAATGTCGATAAAATAATGGAAATCGTCGAGTCCAACCATCATATAAGCACTGTTTGATTGCCCAGGAGCTAAACATTGCACAAAAAACCGTTTGGAACCAAAGGCTTGAATAAGGCTGAATACAAAAAGAAGCTCGATGTATGGGTGCTACACGAGTTAACGCAAAAAAACCTCATGGACCGAATTTCCATCTGCGAATCGCTGCTGAATCGTAACAAAATCAATCCATTTCTGAAGCGGATAGTGACTGGTGATGAAAAGTGAGTCACTCATGATAACGTCAAGCGAAAACGTCGGTCGTGGTCGAATCGCGGTGAGCCGGCGCAAACGGTGGCCAAGTCAGGATTGACGGTCAGGAAGGTTTTTTGCTGTGGGATTGGCAGGGAATCATCTACTATGAGCTGCTCCCCTACGGCCAAACTCTTAATTCGGACCTGTACTGTCAACAATTGGACAGTCTGAAGGAAGCAATCGCCCAGAAGCGGCCAGCGTTGGCCAATAGGCGAGGAATTGTGTTCCATCAGGACAACGCAAGGCCACACACATCGATAGTGACTCGCCAGAAGCTCCGGGAGCTTGGTTGGGAGGTTCTTATGTATCCATCTTATAGTCCGGACCTAGCTCCAAGTGATTACCACCTGTTCCTGTCTATGACGAATGATTTTGCTGGTGAAAAATTCGCTTCAAGAGAAGCTTGTGAAAATCGACTGTCCCAGTTTTTTGCCAATAGGAACGAGGGTTTCTATGATGAGAGGCATAATGGAATTACCTTCAAAATGGCAACAAGTTATCGAATAAAACGGTGCATATTTGACCTAAATCAAATAATTCTAAATCCTAAATCAGATAGATTCTAACTATACTAAATAAAGCCTTCAATTTCATGCAAAAATAATGGATATCTTGTTACTATACCTTATATGTTTCTTTCTGTCGTCCGACACCGTCGCACATAAGTAGCAACATTTGCGATTTATTGTTTGTATGAAGATCATTCATATCATTTGTAAGAGAACTTGATTTTAAGTTGCAAAGATATGAAGTTAAGAAAGGAAGGATTAAGAGGAATAAGGACCATACATTTTAACTATTGTATTACTATTATATTATTGGAGGTGATTGTATTATTGAGATAACTATAATCTTTCAATGTTTTTACATTCTTTTTTAACAAGTGACTATGTATTGCGACATTTTAACAATATTATTATTTTAAACTTTTAAATTTCATATTATGTTATATGATTTAACTTTAAAAATTATTATATTTATTTTACGAAAATCTGCGACATTATGGTTTTTAATTTTGTTAAACTTCACAATTTTTTAAAAATTAACGCATATATGCAACGCAATATATGCAACTCTGTGATACTTATTAATAACAGTTGTAATTCTTATTAGCCGTTTATTCGTTCTGTACCAAGTGGAAGTTATATATGTCTTTCGAACATACAACCATCTTATACAATTGGAAATATTGTTGCCACTGTACTTATTGACTGGACTTTTTTGACCATTTTGACTACCCTTTCTCGTTGTTAACCGAAGAATTGGTTTGGATTTACATTTTATATACGTTTTAATAATTTGACTCAGTATAACATGGTTGAGTTAGTAACGCATATTATAATTGTGAATGAGATGATCCGATTAATATATTTTTTATACTGTTACAGAAATTAATTTCGAAGTTTTTAATATGTTCAAATAAATTATTGTTAAGAGTTTTTATTTCATTTTTAAACACTGCTGAAGAGGACTTAGCGGTCGAAATGTTTTGTGAAATGATAGAAAAAGAATAATAAAAATTTAATGTTTTAAAAGTCCTTTTATTATAATGACCTGGTAGAAGCCCCTTATTTTATTGTATTAATTATCATTATTTAAATTATTTAAAGTTAATTGTTTCGACAAATATTGCACATTTATTTTATGAAAATCATTCACATTGTTAAAATTTGTAAAGTTTGGTTAGGTAAGTGATACTGTGTTTCTAACGATAAATAAAGAGCCTAATAATTTCATATCTAAAGAATCTAAATCTTTATTGTAAATTTCATTTTTGTTACTTTCCTGGTGACAAGGTTTATTGTAAATATTCGTTGACTTCATTATTAATTGTAGAATCATCAGTATCTTGTAATTTATAATCATGTACACTTTTATGAAATCGTTGAGTTAAGTGTTGAGCTAACATGACATATTTCTTTTTTTAAACAACATAGTTGATTTACAATTCTTAGAAAAAGGATATGTAACTGCTCCAGCAATTATATGATTATTATAGTGTTTTACTATATATTTTGTATTGTTAGTTATAGATAAATCACAAATTTTACATTTCACAGATACTGTATGAGGTATTTGACTATTA
This sequence comes from Acromyrmex echinatior, assembly GCF_000204515.1. Next base: position 930,094 of record NW_011627520.1, on the reverse strand, counting down.
CTCAATGTCCTATTAGTATTATGATTTCGGAAAATATGTTGTTTGAATGCATGATATGTTTGGAATGTTAATACAGGCACCAGTAAAACATTGGAAGGAAATGTTTTTTATTTTTATGAAAATATTGATTGATATTATAAGTTTTAATATTTTGGGGGTTAATGCTGCAAGTTTTACATTTGAATATATTGACACACGGTAATTTATAGTATATTTTTATAATATTAATTTTTTAATCTCGAGATGCCTTCGATTATTACAAGAAAATAGACTATAAAGAAAATAGACTATAAAGACACTATGAAAAACGCAAATAACGCAAAACACCATCAAAATATTCTCGATGTGCTCACGTGCCATATGGTAATGCGCGTGCATGCACATTTTTTTACTAAAATACCATGATATCACACTACTGATAATAAAATCCCGCGCCAGACTGTAAATTTACAGTATAAAAGTGAAATTTAAACACATATAATATTACGAGTAAATTTAGCGATATTGGAAATGACTGTAAATTTACAAATGATTTGTAAATATACTATATTCAATTAATTTTTCATAATATTGTATTTCAATATTTTCCATTGAAGTAAGAGAAATAATACAAATTTTAAATAAAAAACTATAAAAAATCAATAAATTTACCAAAAAGTACATTTCCTTTGTAAATTCGCAATCAATTTTTATTAATGTATGGATTGACTAAAATTCATAAAAGTGGTAACTCATTGAGTGTAATTGTATCATCTGTTAGGTGTACAAATAAATTTTCGCCGTTTTTTATCAAAAATTAAGCATTTATTGTGAAAGAACGATTCATGTTTTATTGATAATGTTTAATTAACATGTTTTAACGATACATGTTTGATTGATGTAAGTCAAAATGTAAGTGCAAGTTCTTTTTGCGTTTGGCACGAATCTTCATTCAATAATGCTTCCAATTCCGCGTCTTCGTACACTTTCGGCCTTCCGCTACGTTCTGTCTCCGACGTCAAATTCATCGTTCTTAAATTTTTGAAACCATTCACGACAACTTCTTTCTTAAGGCAGCCTCACCATATGCTTCTAGCAATCGATGAGCCTCAGCTGCAGATTTTTTCAAATTAAAGAAATAAATCAAAAGTTCCCGCAAATGACGCTTATTCGGCTCAAAACTCAGTATTTTCGCACAAAAAAAAATATCTAAAATCGCTAGTATTTCAAGATTATGTTGTTGACAGATGTTCAACCTGATGATATAATGTTGTACATCAGACAATTTTAACCGTAGCTTGCTAGTGGCGCCGTCTTTTGTCAAACGGTGGAAACTTATTTGTATACCTAATATAAATAGTTCACTGTATTATTTTTCTCTTTACTTACACAATTACTTACACATTATCGTTAAGAGCATACCACAAGTTCCACATAAAAGACAACTTTCATCTAGTCGAAAAATTAAATGGCATGATTTTTGAATTTAATTATGTTTTGGCTTCGTTCTGTCCCTCTTTATTAATATACCTGCTGATTTGGCATTAAACAGCGTTGAGAAAAGATGGGACCACATTTCTACAAAAACAAACATTCTAAAGGATGTATTCATTATTGCTAATTTAATTTTGTTAATTTTGTCTTAAATTCTATTCTTTTTTGCTTTAACAACAAATTTTATAAATAAATTTTTGATTCTCCAATAAGTTTACCGTTATCTCTTGTTATTATAATGCAGGATTTGAAAGAATTGACAATCATAAAATTACAAATACAATCATTATTTTACTACAGGTATGTCGATGACATCATTCTCGCACTTCCATCTGATATTATTGATGACACACTTAATACTTTTAATTCTTTACATACACGGTTGTAATTTACTATGAAGGTTGGCATTGACAATAGATTGAATTTTCTTGACACAACTTTGATTATTGATAGTCAAAGAATTATTTTAGTCAAAGAATACATATCATAAAACAACATTGTCTTGAAAGTTTCTTCATTTAAATTCCAATCACCCTCTTTGTCACAAAAAAAGGCACAATCATTAATTATGTAGATAAAATAGGCCAATTATCACATCCTCGATTTCAACATAAAAATCTAACAGATGCAATTCACATTTTTCTTAATAATGGTTATTTTCTCTCTTTCTTATTTTTTCTACAATAGATAAACGTTTAAAACTTCACATTCAAAATAAACATACCACGTATAATCTACAAATCAAAGAAAAATTTTTCACAGTTCCTTATGTTAAGTCTATCTCCGAAAATTTTTCACTTATATCCAAAATATTTCATTGTAAATTAGCATTTTCCATTACCAACACTTTAAAAAGTTTCATAAAGAGAGGAAAAGATAAATTAGAATTGCTTTCTAATCAAAATGTGGTACATAAGATTTCATGTGATGATTGTGAGGCGAACTATGTTGGTCAAACAAAAAAAAAATTGGGTACGAAATTACGTGAACATATTTCAGATATTAACAAAAAATTGATCTCCTTCTGTTATATTCGACCACCGTATCAATTTTAATCAATTTTAGATGGAATAAAGTTAAGATTTTAGACAGTGAATTTTTCTACAATAAAAGATTGATATCTGAAATGATTCACATAAAAAGATAAAAATAGGGCTTAAGGATACGTTCTGGTGTAACCGCACTAAAAATAAGGCCTTTTTGGATTTTTTTTTTTTAAAGAAAACTATAAGACACAGTTCTAATTTTTGATATACTTATTAATACACATGTCAATATATGAAAAAAATTTTTACAGTAATATTTTCATTCCAAAATTCCAAGAAATTAGTTGCGCAGCGTTGAAAAAATGAAAACACCAAACAGTTGATATCTCGGGAACAATAGCCTGAAATCAAAAAACAAAATTTCTTTTTAAAGTTTATTTGTATGGCTATCATAAAGCAGAATTATTGAAAAATATTGATAATTCGCGAATTAACACGTGTTTTTAGAAAGTGATGAAAAAATATTTTTTTTTATTTAAAAAACTTTTTTGTTTAAAAAAATTTAATTTTTAATGAAACTGGTTTATTCCGCTTTACACAATAGCTAGTCAATCTACGAATAACGCCGCAAGAATTTTTAAAATTGGTCAGTAAGTTTTTTTGAAATAGTCAACCACCCAAAAAAACAACATTTCGATAAAAACGTGTTTAAAGTTCTTTTTACAAATTTTTTAAAATAAAATAATAATTAAACTATTTACCGTTAATCAGCGATTCCTGGTTCATAAAATAAGCCTTCAACTTCCTCAAACATCTCTTGATCGCTCAACTGATTTTGCTTCTTTTTTCTTAGTTGTAACCTCTTTTTGACTACTCAGTGGACACACGTTCCGCTTGCTTCAGGCGCTTCTCATCTCGCTTTTTGGCGCTGTGACTGACATATGGCCTAATTTATGTAGACAATACATTGTTTTTACTCTTATCGCATTGTTTTTAATTCTATCCAACTTTCTGCGACAGAAACATATTTCATTTTTTACTGAATTAAATTTGTTTTTACATTAAAAATACAGGGTGGGCCATCTATTGGTACGTTTTTAAAAATGCGATCAAATGAGCATACATTGATATTTTTTATTAATTTTTTTTTTGTTGTGAAGCTAAAAGTATCCGCGTCAAGAATGAAAAACGATTTCGTTCATGTGGCTCCCTCTACTGGCCTTACAGTATGCCATTCGGTCACCCCAATTATTAATGACATTTTGGACTACCTCGGCGCCAATTTCACTCAAAACAGTCGTAATATAATGTCATCCACTAACATCCCTTTCTCACGAACTTTCCTCACCAATTTGCGTATAGCTCCTTCGGTGGGTGCTCTATCACGACCCATATTTCTTTTCAAAATTCGTACAGTTTCGGCGACACAGCACTGACTTTGAAAATAAGTTTTTAAAATTTCAAAACGCTCTTCAAGAGAAAACATGTTGTTTCGTGCCGCGGACGGTATGACTAATAAACTGTCAAAATTTCGGGTCTGTAGCTCGTTCGGTGTTGCCATACGACGAAATTCAAAAACGTACCAATAGATGGCCCACCCTGTATTTATTCTTATTAATTTTTTTTAGCTGTTACTAAATTGTAATTTAATATAATATATTAGGTGTTGGAATTAATTCGTAGCGTTTTACAA
>NW_011627520.1:913604-925875 GCF_000204515.1 Acromyrmex echinatior | reverse complement strand
AAAACGCTACGAATTAATTCCAACACCTAATATAAATATACAATATATTGTACATTATACAAAATTACCTTATTAAAGTTTGTATTGTATCATCTCACAGTATTATATTATCTCTTTTGCTATTTTCAATTTCTTTGTTTTTAATTGAATCAATAATTTTTCAGACTATATAATATTGTCTCTTTTCCTATTCTTATCAGTTTTTTGTTTTTAATTATGTCAATAATTTTTCACTGACATAATTCTTATACATTACATCTTGCCTACAGAACAAAATTCAATTGCGTGCGTTCATTCTCCAATTTTATATTACATTAAAGGACATATTTCAAATTATTTAATGATTGACGACATTATTATCATGCAACGACTGTCTTCAAACTATATAATTGCGAATAGGATTTTAATTTGTTAATGTTACCATCGTTTATTAGAGAGAGCGAAATATAAATTTATATTATGTTCTGTTTTTATCGTTTATCATTTTCTATATTTTTAACATTGATAATGATCCGATCGCGATTGAAATGTCTGTTTGTTTATTGCTATAAACAACATTAAATCTTAACTAAGGAATATAATTGTTTTTTTTTTACTTATATTCCAATACGTATGATTTGAATGAGCATAATTTCATTGAAATTGAGGGGCTGGAAAATTACTATGGTTTTAATTAGGAAAAGACTGAGTAAAATCGGTCATTATCAGTGGGTTTAATATAAAAAACTCGGATTTTTTCAGCCCTGGGTAATTGCGGATACTTATGGGAAAATTATGAATTAAATAGAGCAATTATTTCCTAGTAAACAAGAAACATTTGGAACGTTATAACAATGTTATAACATTGCTACAATATTGTTGAAATGTTCCAAAATGTTTCTTGCTTACTGGATTATCAATTATAGAAGTCTTTATTCAAAAGATTGACTTTTGTCTACAATAAATTACAATAAGGGTGCAGCTAGAAAGAATAAGAAACTAAGAATAAGGAATAAAGATTTTAACCTCTCAAAAATCAGATAGACCGAAATATTAACCGAAATATATACGATTTGATTGGTTGGAATTGTTATTCCTTAATTCCTTATTCCTTCTATTATGGCTGCATCCTAATTATTATTTGTATATTATTAATATAAACTGTAATTATAAAAAAAATGCAAAACTGATTTGGTGTTGTACCGCATGATGGCGAGTAATTCCGGACATAAAAAGGTTTTGTTTTTTATTTAAAATTATATCGATGATAAATATTAATTATTGTAGGTTAAAGAGGTAAGTAACTGGAATATCTTTGGAATAAAAGCTTTTATTAATTGGCAATAAAAAATAATTAGCAATTTTATTTAACTTTTCCTTTAGATGTTGTAATTCCTCCACACTTCCATATGTTGCGTATAGCCTGTGACATAAAAATTATCGTGCATAATATTTGTTTTTGATGTTCTTCATTATAAAATTGCATTTTTATTCGATTTGTGTTTTATAGTTTTATATAACGCAATTGAAAAGTATATTCTAGAATATTCTAGACTGATATTTTTCCAAAAGAGTTATTCTCGGCTAAACCGAAAGAAGCAAATAGCGAAGCTCCACACCAATGGTGTAATCAAAGTAAAAAGTTTACAAAGACATCCCTTGTATATTTAATGCAGTCCATGTTTAATTGCACAAGCGTAAGAATCTGATATTCAGCAAATAATGAGAAAATATAACGATCAAATGTAAACCTTAAATGTTTATTATATTTTATATTTTAAATTATTTTAATCTCTTGATCGATACAACTATATTATACTTTCCACACTTTAAATTCTTCTATCTGATAATTTTAGGTTCGAGATAGTTCGATCATGAGCGAACTTTACAATAAAATTTCTCAAAAAGTTGTTTCGAAAATTTAACAAATTAATTGAGATGGAAATGTTATTTGACACATTCGGAAAAATACATCGTTACGATTTTCATACGTAATATAAATTAGGATTAATCAATTTAACGCCACGTTTTTCGCGCTTTCCAAACGCGATCGTGATATTATTCCACAATGTTCCATATGTATGACACAAATATTTTAAATAATATTCGACATGATACATACATGCACACGCTCGCACGCACGCTCGCACGCACGCAATATCCTTATTATTATCTAATTCAGTGATATTCAAACATAATGCGTGATGTATGCGGAAACAAATATTAATTCCGATACAATTTCACACAGTCATCTGCGATGGTCGATCGATACAAACCACGCTCGCACACGCGCGATTTATAGGATTCGCGTTAAATCGAAACGATCACAGTGCAGCTCCAATAATGTTATGAACGTTTATCGACATCACAACAGTTCGTATAGCTGAGCAACGATGACTTTATAACGGTAACTTTTCTGATTTCCCAGTAGCAAACAAGTCGACGGTCTTAAATCACACCAGAAATTGGCAAACAGTTCATACTCGATTCTCCTTTCGCCTCTGGGAGAAGCGGTTGTTAAATAACGAGAAACGAAAGATAGAGAATCGCAATACGCCCAATACCATAACTTTTTTTGATCGACAAATGCAATCCATGGCTCTTTCAATTATCGGTCTAGATGAAAGTACTGTTTACTGAGGATATTTGATAGGATAGAAAAAAATGTGTTTTTAAATAGCAAAATACGTTAGGTAAAGGAATTGTTATTACTGACACGTGCTACTTTCATTACAACGTTGTCTACATCAATAATTCGATAGATAGCTAAAAATTTGAATATTATAATAATCTCTTTTCTCTGGTCTCTTTCCAACGGAAATATCAATATTTAACGGATGATCAACCTTTTGAAATTCTTATCCGATTATATTTGATAGAAAATAAAAGCAAAAATGATTTGTGTACATTTATATTCAGATAAAAATTAAAAACTTAGGGTGAATGAGAGTCAGCCTGGTAATTAATACCCAAAATTTAATCTTAGAACTTTATTCCATGAATCTTAGTACGTTTTGACTCACTTTGGAGTCCTCTTCAACAATACAATAACTAAAAACTTTTCCTTTGCATGTATAAAGTTACCATCAGATTTGATGTTGTACAATCTGTTAAAACATTAAACAATATAATATAATCTTTTTAAGAAAAAAATTAAAACAAAAATAATGACTCATCCCAAACATGAAAAGAAGTCATCTTGAAACATTGGAATAAAATTGAAAATAATGATAAATACGATGACGGATGTAACATTCCAAATTAATTACGGATTACACAAATCTTATAAATCGCATGTTAAACATAGCTCGTCAAGAACATGACTAATACAATTTAAGGTAAATATATCGAATAGGGGAGGTAGCACCATTTACCTTGATCTAGACACATGTTGTCAATGTTATGACTTTGAGTGACCTCCAATAAATTTTAGTCGTCATTTATTAAAAAGTTATTAATGAAAGAAGTTTGAAAAATGGTCTCTTTTTTATTACGTAAAACAGAAATTTTCTGCTTTAAAGTATATTTTACAATTTTCCACACGAAGCGACTTTCACCACGTCCCTGCCAAGGCGTGTTAGACTTTCCACGCGAAGCGAGTTCCATTCTACCTCGCCAAGTTGCTTCGCGTGGAAAGTCAAACGCGCCTTAGCAGGAGCGCGGGTGGAGTAAAAGTCGCGCGCCCCTCGGCAAGAGGAGGAGGTAGGATAAAAGTCGCTTCGTGTGGAAGTCGCGCGCCCTGTGGCGGAGAGGTAAGCGTTGAGAGTCGTTTTGCGTGGAAAGTTGTAAAATACATTTTAAAGCAGAAAATTTCTCTTTTATATAATAGAAGAGATTATTTTTCAAACTTCGTTTGTTAATAATTTTTTAATAAATGACGAGTGACAGTTAAAACCTGATAGAGATTACTGAAGATCGTGACCTTGACAACATGTCAAGGGTTATTGGAGCTGCCTCCCTTATTCGGGATATTAGCCCAATTTAAATAATAAAACGTGTTGAAATCACTTAAATAAATATTAAAAGCGGGGACAAAGTCAATGTATAAACAATTACAAAGAAATTAAATAAATCAGCTAAATAAAACTATTTTATATTGTTTAATATCTGTAAACAAGTGCGATGCAAGTCTTCTCTATTCGCAAATTGAGACTTTCTCTTATATAAAAATATGGAGGTATCCTGATATTATTCATATATTAAGGAACGTTCTTCATCAAGTACTGCGATATTCTCCCAGTCGAAGTTAATTTTAAAATTAATTCTATGTTCAGTAATCATCGAGTAATTATTAGTATTTTTGTTTACGATGCTCTGACACTCTAGTTCTTAATTTCCTTTCCGTCTATCCGACATATGATCATAGGATTTACATGAAATTTTGTAAACATTTTTCTTTTTTTCTTTCGTTGGAAGATTTTTTTTGTACCTTAATCAATCTGTACAATTTATTTATACTGATGAAAACTAGTTTAGTATGTAAAATAGGACTAATGATTTGAATCGGGTAATAAGTTGCCCGAGTTACCCGGATACTCGCTTATTACCGAAACATGTGGATAATACCTGGGTATCCATATTAGTCGTATTATTCGGACACATTACCCTGTTACCCGTATTAATCGTATTACCCGAGTATCCGTGTTAGTCATATTATCCGATAACAGGTGTTACTTGTATAGGTTTTTGTTTTTTGTCAATAAAATACTATTTCCATTCATTAATGTCAAATCTTTACTTTCTACGATCACACATTTCTTGGAGTAGAATTTAGACTAATTTAGAGTCAATAATCATGTTTTGTCGAAAAAGTTGGGTATGGAAGTATAACGTTCCAACGGAAGATGAGACAAAAGCAACTTCTAAAATATGTGGCGACGCTTTATTGTACAATGGATCAATATCAGCATTTAAAATATAAACACAAATTATCTTCGACTTTGGAAGATGATAGATGAGTCCAGGCAAAAAAATTTTATTATACTATATGTGAGTAAATAAATCGATAATTATTAAAAAAATCTAAAAGAGCACGTTTGTAAGCCTGGGGAAAAAGACATCGAGTATTATTGTTACATTTAATATTATAATTCCGTCTCATTGAAAAAATTTTATTAAGATTTTAAAAATAGTCATTTGAATAGTTCTAATTAAATATTTACTTACAGTATAAGTAAACATATACCCAAATATATACCCAACATATACCCATATATAAAAATAAAAAAAATTATAGTTCAATCAAATTAATGATTATCTTTTATCAGATAAATATATGTTTACATTTAATAAATATTAGTTAGGAGCATTTAAATAAATATTTTTGTAATTTAGTAAATTTTTTTTCAGTATAGTTTAATTATTAAGAATTGCGAATTACATTTCTTTAAGTTTTTTGTATTTTTTTCACTAGAGTTGAAGCCGACTCATTGGAAGGAATTATTGAATCTTCAACTCCATTGACATCTATTAGCAGTACAAATTAGTTCGGTCCGTTTTCCAAAAGATGGCTCCGGCTGTTGTGAATGGTTCATAGTGACAGCTGATTTTGGCATTTTCAGAGAGGTTAGACATCTGCTAATAATATTCAGTTTATATCGCTTTGAGTTTCATACAAAAACCTTAATTTTTACTGTGTTTAAAATGTCGAATTTTGTTAACCAAGCAGCATTTGTGGAAGGTTCTAATTTTCTCCTTTAATTGAAAGAAAAATGCAGCTGATGCCCATCGAATGCTTGTCGAAGTTTATGGTGACATTGCTCCAACTGATAAATCATGTAGGGAATGGTTTCGACGTTTCAAGGAGATTTCAGCGTTGAAGACAAGCCTCGCTCTGGACAGCCAAAAAAATTCGGAGACAAAGAATTAGAGGCATTACTCGAAGAAGATCAGAGTCAAACGCAAGAGGAGCTTGCAGAATCATTGGGAGTAACTCAACAAGCCGTTTCTACACGATTGAGAACCATGGGAATAATTCAAAAACAAGAAAATTGGGTGCCTTATGAATTGAAACCGAGAGACGTTGAAAGGCGATTTGTCACTTGCGAACAGCTGATTCAAAGACAACAAAGAAAAGGTTTTTTGCATTGGTTTGTGACTGGAGATGAGAAGTGGATATTCTACGACCCCAAGAAGAAAAAATATTACGCTAAGCCCGATCAATCGTTACCATCGACCTCAACATCAACACCAAAGCCGAACATTCATGGTTCGAAGATCATGCTCTGGATTTGGTGTTGTTTAAAGGGTGTTGTTTACTATGAGCTCCATTCCGGCCGATCGGTATCGGCTACAATTGATTCGTTTGAGCCGTGCATTGCGAGAAAAATGGCCGGAATACGAGCAAAAATATGATAAAGTTATTTTTCTTCATGACAACGCTCGGCCTCATGTAGCAAAAGTCGTAAAAAAATATTTGGAAACTCTCAAATGGGATGTTTTACCTCACCCGCTGTATTCTCCGGACATTGTTCCTTCTGATTACTGGTTATTCCGAAGGATTTGACAAGTCACCGGTTCACTTCTTTCGCAGAAATCAAAAATTGGCTCCAAAATTGGATCGCCTCCAAAGACGAGTCATTTTTTCGAGATGGAATTCGAAAATTGCCTAAGAGATGGGAAAAAGTAATAGCCAGCGATGGACAACACTTTAATTAATCTGTTCATTCATTTATTTTGAAATTTTGAACAAAAAAACGGACCGAACTAATTTGTACTCCCAATATTTTTGTAAAATGCATTTTTAGCTGAGGTAATGGCGATATAACCACAGTATCACCCTGCCAATACTATGCCTATAGCATAATACATTATTTGTACGCAGGGTGATTCCTGCTTAGTTGTCAACCTAATTGTGTTTTTCCCTTTCTTTCAAAACGTTACAACATGATATAAACAGAGAATATGACACGAAACGAAATAAAATAAAACGAAATGAGATAGAATGAGGTGTTGGAAAGGAAATTGACTAATCCTGATCTACCGTTAGATTTCGAGTAGCGCGAAAAACGAAAATATTTGATAATAATTTTAAATGTAATACAAATGTAATGTATACAAAAAAAACTGTGTAGTTCTATTTTCTCCCGATTTGAAGACGATTCAGGAAACGGACTCTCCTGCCCGATTTAGTCTTTATCACTGCTCTTGAGGAGATAAGGCGTTCTCTGTTCGCTTCGTGCTGCTGTCTTCTGCCCTGCCACCTTCGTCCAGTGCTCCAGTTTTTCTGTTTGGCTGTACCTGCTGATCATTCTCCATTGAATTTGAAACGATATATGCTAGTTTCATAGAGTCAGTTTCGTACAAGATCGTCAAAGTGGCATCGCAAATCCGTGACGAATTCGGCAGCGCTGCTCATATTTTCTGATTGTTGTTGTTTGCCTAAGATTTGCCCTGGCAACTTTAATGTTTCTCCATAGATAAGATCGACCGCTGTTGCCTGGCTTCCTTCCAAGCCGCGCGTATTCCCAACAGGACGGTTGAAAACACCTCTGTCTAACGATTGTTTCCATCATATTTGACCGCTGTCTTAAGCTGGCGGTAAAATCGTTCTATTAGGTGTATAACTTTGCTTCTGTTTTCCTATAGATGGCTTTAGCGGTAAGTGGTGATCGAAATAAATAGATCATAGACGTCATACAATAAACTTGGGCATCTGTCAACATAATCCCATAGAAACATTAGTCGATTTGTGTCTGCATCATAAAGTTATTCTCAATTGAAAATGTCAGTTTACGAGTTTCTTGTCATCTGCGGGAGGTTTTAATTTTCTGCTTCAATATGAAGAAATCTGCGACTGAGGCTCATCGAATGCTTTCCAATATTTATGGTGAAGCCGCTATTAGTGAAAGAACGTGTCATAAGTGGTTTCAACACTTCAAGAACGGTGATTTTCACGTCGAAGACCAGCATAGAGGTGGAAGAGAGAAGGTTTTCGAAGATGCAGAATTGAAGGCATTACTTGATCAAGACTCTTGTCAAAATCAAAAAGAATTGGCACGATCATTAGGAGTGACTCAATCAGCCATTTCAAAACGTCTCAAAGCCATGGGAATGATTCAGAAGCAAGGAAATTGGGTGCCGTACGAGTTGAAGTCGAGAGATGTTGAACGGCGTTTGTTTGCTTGTGAACAGCTGCTTGAAAGGCAAAGACGGAAGGGATTTCTGCATCGCATTGTGACTGGGGACGTTTGGGGTCGAAAAATGGATTCATTACGATAACCCCAAGCGCAGAAAATCATGGGGAGTTCTCGGCCATGCTTCCACGTCGACGGTCAAACCGAATATTCACAACTCCAAGGTCATGCTCTGTATTTGATGGGACCAGCTCGGCATAGTGTATTATGAGCTGTTAAAACCGACTGAAACAATCACAGGCGATCAGTATCGAACGCAATTGATGCGTTTGAGCCGAGCATTGAAACATTTTGCAGCATGACAATGCTCGATCCCATGTTGCGAAAATGGTCAAGACATACTTGGAAACGTTGAAATGGGAAGTCCTACCACACCCGCCATATTTTCCAGACGTTGCTCCCTCTTACTATCACTTGTTTCGATCAATGGCGCACGCCCTGGCTGACCAGCACTTCCGATCTTATGAAGAAGTAAAAAATTGGATTGATTCGTGGATCGCCTCAAAAGATGACCAGTTTTTTCGACGCGGGATTCGTACGCCGAAAGATGGGAGAAAGTAGTGGTCAGCGATGAACAATACTTTGAATCATAAATGTATAACCAGTTTTTTACAATAAAGCCTCGAATTTCGGAAAAAAAATGGCGGAAGCAAAGTTGTACACCTAATATCATGCTGTTGGGATGTGGATGATATGCGGTGATCTTCAGATGCGTCGTACCTGTTAACTCGTTCAACTGTTTGAATAGCTGTGATCGAACTGCTGTCTACAGTCTGTAGTAACTCAGAGCGGCACCCTGAAATGGTCAATCCATCCCCTATCCATCCTATAAAGGTCTTCGCCACTGTTTCTGCCTCTTGATTCTCTCTCTAGTGAGAATACTTTCGGCCATCATGAAAAACAATCGATGCACGTCAAGCAATACTACTTTCCGTCTGAAATAGACAATACGGTAATATTGACATGCATGTGCTCGAATCTATCTAGCGGGAAGGCGCAGCGAACTCTCTCCCCTCAATGCCGTATCGTATGATTTTTGCTCGCTGGCACGGTCCCGCGCTCAGCTGCGGCAATCTTTCATGAATGACCAGACATAGCGCTGTGCTGTTAGTTTGACCATCGCTCGGATACACCAAGTTATGGAATAAATCAAAAGCAACTCGAGATTTATCAGGAAGGATCGTGGTGTTGATGTCGTCGTGTCATAGTAAACTCCTGTACCCGGAATTTCCGTCTTCTCTAAGTGTAAGCCAGATTTTTGGCTTGCGCACGCTTTCAACTCTTCGTCCTCTCGCGACGCTACCAGCGGCGCAAAGTTCATCGGAAACTGAACTTCCTCGCTCCTGGATAAAGCGTCCGCTATCTAGTTCTCATCGCCAGTCATATGTGGTCAAGTCTGATGTCCGTCGTGAATTATCCGATAAAGTCCAGGTATTGGAATTGGCGTGGCGTACACTTCTCTGGCTTTTGTCAAAACGCAAGCAGGAGCGGTTTATGATCCGTGAATATCACGAACTACTTACGCGCCTCCAAATGCCGGAAATATTTAACGGCCAGATATATCGCCAACAGTTCTTGATCGAACGTGTTATACTTGCTTTCCATTGGCTCGGCTTTTTTGAGAAAAAAGCCAACGGCTCCCAGCCATTCCGTTGTTGTAATGCAGCTCCAACGCTGCGATCGGAAGCATTTGCGTACAAGGCTAGCTCCGTATCGACTCTTGAGTGCGCCAACAAGACTGCTTGAGGTAGGCTGTGCTTGTTCCGCCGAGGTGTCTACTACACCGGTACTTCCCCCCTTGTATTATTTAGGAGGAGATATATCAGCAGAAATATTTTTGCAATATTGCTGCAACATTATGATATATTTCATATGATAATTAATGCAGTTTTACTAATTGTTAAAATATTATTGCTTAATATTATAGTCTAAAGTACATATGATAAAGTTATGATAAAAAAACATTCAGAGGTCTAGAAAGCACTTTCAAAAAAGATTGGGAATCTCCGGGAGAAAACTCAATTTCCTTCTTATAGAACTGCTGGACGTTTTCTTTTTTCGAGTGTCCCTCTTGTGGTTGAACCCGCATACTTACCTCATCAATACGAAATATTGCAGTAATATTGTAGTAATATTTCAATAATGCACATTATAAAAATTGCAATATTACTGTACTATTGAAATTATAATGATTGAGAAGCCACAAACGAAAAAAAAATTACAAACCAAAATTGCAGAACACCGTGCAGACATCAATAAAAAAAAGATTCACCTTCCATTATTTCTAATCACCTGTATATAGCTTACAAACTTTAATGTTTTGAATTTTTTCATAATTTTAATTGGAATGATGTAAGAATTCTAGACAATGAACAATTATATAATAAGCGCTTAGTTTCAGAAATGGTGCACATAAAAAAACCAGCAACATGTATTAAATAAACAAAATGACACGGAATCTCTTCTAGAAGCATATAATCTCTCTATAATCCAATCATTACCCCTTTCTAGCATTTTGCTTCTTTACTCCATAAGTTTCCCCATCCTTACTTTTCGTCCGGTTCTAAGCGTATATATTTCGAGGTAAATTTTTCATATCATTGTCATGTAACGAAGAACAGACATAATATGTTAGATGGCTCACGTTGCTTTATATTTTATAACGATATTGTAATGGCTACATATGTATAGTGGAGATCACCGAATTGAGGTGATCACATGATTTATACAGTTTCCAAATTTTCATTGTTTTAACTTTAGACTTAATTAATTACATGTTATGTTTGTAATATATCATTCTCGATAGACTTGCGCATTCACTCCACACATAGATTATTGGCGAAGATATAATATACAGATTGCAATTTAAAATGACGGTTTAAACGTCGAGATGTAATACAATTACCTGTATTAAGAACGGACAACATCTAATATCTATCTACATTAATTAGAGTTCGACAATTAATTTTATAATTTTTAAAATTAGAAGCAATGAATATGACTTTGTAGTAAGTCGAAACATCTGTTAAGGGGATGCTGGAGCGAAGGCCGAAGTTAATCAAAGTCGATATTACAGGTTTTCATTTCCAATGTATAAGATGCTTACGTCCTCTGAGTTAATATGATCATGCAGGAAATTCGATCGATTAATTATCGATATTTTTATTCCGTTTCCTACATTACCATCTTAGCAGGGACGTGTATTAGGGTCGATTCCACAGATGTAAAATTTATTTTGGAAAATTTTTCAATTTTAGAATTGAAAAAAAAAACCGTAATTGAAGTTAATCTTATATTTGTAGAATCGGTCCTTAGAAATACAATTGTATTATGTACACATGCAGTGTAGGCCGTGTTCCTTATATATCACCAGTATTAAAAATCTATAATATACATAAAGTACAGATTTTTAACTTTAATAGCTATTTCGAAGCCGTAGTAGCCCTTTTTCCTTACGTCCAATGTCATTTTAGGTAATAATAATATAATATCAATAAATGAATACGACATTGCACATACATAATGTAATTCTATTTCATGAATATCCATATATATACAGAGTGTCTCAGAGCACCCGTACCACCCTTTTAAAAGGTAGGGATGTGTTTGTACAAAAAAATGGTTCAGACAAAATTTGCAGGATTTTGGGAGATCTATCTGATGGTGACCTTGAATTTGACCTTGAGGTCGACCTTGGGCATAACTCAAGGTCAAAGTACCGTTTTACAAATGTAAAACCTTATTCATGACAAATGAAAATAGCGGAAAATTTTACGTCCGAATACGTTATCAAGCCTAGGTCAAAATGACCCTTAGAGGTCATGTGAAGGTCAAGTTACTTTTAGAGCACCCGTACCAACCTTTTAAAAGATATGGATGTGTTTGTACAAAAAATAGTTCAAACAATACTAGGTATTTACATAGCTATGATGCATCCATCTGCTGGTGAATTTGAATTCTACCTTTAGATTCATTTGTAGTCGTGTACATCGATTTTTAAAGATTCCTAATTATCAAGATCTTGAACAGTCGATGCCGCCTGTGTCAGCGTTACCCAAGATGTACCACGTGGAGGTCACAAGGTCGGACTTACACCTCGTCGGGGTGCTTTTTTAAGGTGGTTCCCCTTGCCGTCACCTTTGTTCGTACGCATGTGT
>NW_011627520.1:872444-902842 GCF_000204515.1 Acromyrmex echinatior | reverse complement strand
TGACGAAAAGTGGATCCATTATGACAATCCAAAGCGCAGAAAGTCATGGGTTAAGCCCGGCGAACCATCAACATCAGTGGCAAAGCCCAATATCCATGGCTCAAAGCTCCTGCTCTGTATTTGGTGGGATCAGAAGGGTGTCATATACTACGAACTGCTAAAACCGCATGAAACCGTTACTGGAGATCTCTACCGACGGCAACTGATGCGCTTGAGCCGTGCATTGAAGCAAAAACGGTCGGAATACTTCGAAAGACACGATAAAGTCATCTTGCTGCACGACAATGCTCGCCCACACGTTGCAAAACCGGTAAAAACATACCTGGAAACACTTAAATGGGAAGTGCTACCGCACCCGCCGTATTCTCCTGATATTGCACCTAGCGACTACCACTTGTTTCGATTATTAGCTCATAGCTTGTGCGAGCAGAAGTTCACATCTTACGAAGATTGTACAAAATGGTTCGATTCCTGGATTTCATCTAAAGATGAACAGTTCTTCCGACGCGGTATTCATTCACTGCCCGAAAGATGGTCAAAAGTAGTAGAAAGTGATGGGAAGTACTTTCATTAATGTATTTTTTAATGCTCATGTGAAATAAATAACATTCTTTCATTAAAAAAACGCTACGAATTAATTCCAACACCTATATATATATATATATACATACATACATACAAAAAATTTTTATTTTTCACTCTAAGAAAAAAGATACATAATCGATATCATAGTCACATTATCTTCTCCTTAGCGACTAATTAAGAAAAGACATTCATCGTATCTACGTTATTGTAAAAACTCTATTATCTTTGAAGTTCTATTATTGATACATCATTTAAATTCTCCAGGTTTATTCCACTAAAAAGAAAAATACAAATAGATGACCAGATATATGACGCGGTAAACTAAAATTCTGTATTACATTCTGTGGCACAAAAGTGTGATCAGTAGCCCTTTGAAACTGAATATATCATAAAAATAATAAAGTAATATTTTAAAAATACATTACATTCAGTAAAATGCATAAAGTTATTATGATGTTCAATCACCATTATTAAGAAAATACAATATTATGTAGAAAGGGAAATATTTTATTTTATTTTATTTTATTTTCATGACAATTTGCTGGAAGGTATGGTCGCAGCATACTGTTCCTTATACTGATGTTCTTGAGATGCACGTCCGCGCGTGAGCGGTTCGGCCGTCAAGCATCAAGCGGTTGTGAAGGAAAAGTAGGCAGCATTTCAGAAATCGGCCCGAAATGCGCAATTAATTTCGAGCACATTGAAGTATACGTATATAATTTCTGTAATTTTATAAAAAGTATATTTGGAGTAATATAATATAATAATAGGTTTATTAATAAAATTTATTAAAAAAAAATTATGAAAAAAGGAAAAAGCAGAATCGAACATAAGATCTTCAATATTCTGATCTTGCACCTAACGCCCGAGATCACGCTGAGTTCTTGCGGATCATCTCGACGAACACGGTACATATAGTGCACGAAAAGTCTTAAACTATTGTATATCTCATCAATGTTTATGTTTTGAAATCATTTTTACATTTGCATTTTTGCTACGTTAATGAGAAAGATATATGATTAATATAATTTAATAAAAAGAAAATGAAAGAATTTTAATTCACAAATACGGTTGCCAGCTCTCCGTTTTTTTTTGCCAGACTTCGGTTGCTTGGACTAATATTTAATACTCCAGCAGACGACAAAAATTGGAGATTTTCACATCTATTACTGTAATATTACTGTAATATTACTGTAATACATGCTATGTGGGATATCGCAAAACCTGCTACTAACGCGTATCTGAACTTGGTCGCATCGACCGTAATGCCGGCGGCCAAAAAACTCCAGTCCACCCAGTTGTTCTGCTCTTATCTGCGATCTCGACGATCCCTGCACACAATTACGTCTGCTGCCCCAATTTACGTCTCTCCTGTTCGAGTTACTGGCGTTGTTGCACAAGCTGCGCCCATTGCTGTTCCGACATCTGGGCCGGTACATTTTCGTCGTATGTGATCACCATTGCTTCACTGTTCAAGGTCACTTGCACTTGCGCACTTTTTTGATTAGTTACTCGCGGCTCGGCCGGGTGTCTAAAGTTTGATGTCTGTAAAAAGAAAAAAAGTATCAGTTTATATGCCCATCGGATATATATAATAATCATCACTTCAGTGATTGTTACGGAATTTGAACAGTAATATAGTTACGGTTGTTGCCAGTGCCAATGATCGATTCAACTTAATCTCGAATCAAAGTCTTTATTCCGAGCGCGTCAGATTTATACAACTTAACGTGACGAGAACCGACGGAGAAGCGTTGCTTACCTCTCTCGATTGCTTATTCGATCTCACCCGGAGAAAAACGATTTGTTTTTCGGCCATTCTAGAAGACTTTGAAATCTTGATTTAAAATATCCTGCGGTTTAATTTTCTTCGCAAGATGCAGCGGTTGCATCTCATTTCTCTAGTGGGTTACAGCATATGCAATATTGCGCTCGACTGCATTGTCGGATTATTTGACGCATGCTTCGATAGATAAACGGTTTAAAATGCGTCGGTAATTATTACCCGCTTTCGTTTCCGATGTTTACGCTCGCTATAATCGTCTGTGTATCTTTCTGTGTTGTCTTTTTTTTTCTGACTCGAACAACTGAGCAGGTCTTTGATATTCGCGTGTGTTCTCTCGCGATTCCGAGAACGCGATATTCTTCAGACGAAAATTATCTTTGCGAAACGCATTTTCAGCTGAAATAGTAGCGGTATAACTGTCACAATTATGAGGCATTCCATGCCAGCCACCGAAAGTTTCATGGTTTCGTTCATATTGCTTGAGTTTGAACAGTTCGATGAATAAAGACTCTATACGAATAATAGACCCGTAGGGTCTGGTTACTGAATTGTAGGGTCGCCAATTTTTGGGCTTCCTCGTTGCAGCGCTCTTTTAGCTTCAGTTGTTAATGGGTATGAAAGGCAAGCTTAAAAATAAAATATTGACATTTTCTTTTAGATAATTTAACGCTCTTTTACGTGAAAATACTCTTCCCTGATGAAAATGAAAATCGGAACGTAAATCAAATGTAATGGGAAAGTAATAAAAGCATAAACGAAACTTCTAGAAGGCGAAAATTGGAATAATGAAATGTAAAAGAAGCATTTATGCTTTTTTTAATCAGATGAGTTTTTGATGATTTCTATCAGTTTTTAAATTTTCAAAATGGCGGCTCGCCAGTCTCGATTTTTATTTAATATAACTCAAAATGTAATCTTAGTTCTCTATTTATTACTTTAAAACGACATAATGGGACATGCGTTCATTTGAGAGTAAGAGCTCGAAAAGTGAGGCAATATCGCTCCGTCACTTTATTGGCGCGCCATCACACTCTGCCCAGTACGGATCGCTATTAGGTACTGATGACATTTCTGTATATGCACATGAATTTAAAAATAATTGCTCTCTATGTTTAACAGAGTTAAGACTGTCTTTAAAGAATGAGTTAATGCTCGTATTAAAATTGTTTTTTTTTTAGTTTTTTAATTTTTTAATTTTTATTCTTTTTGTTATTTTTAATATTATTTTGTTTTTTCTTTGTCGTTTTTATATTTTTTGTAATTTCTTATTGTTTTTATTTTTATTTCCTGGAATATTTTCATATTTTATCATTTATTTTCAGGGAAAAATGATTTGAACAGTGTCATTAGAATATTTCTTAATCGGTAGATCTTTTCTCCAGAAAGCCAAATAAAAGTGGTACTTTTGTGTTTACGGCACTGTTTTAGCAGCAAAATATCTGACTGCCAGGTTCTATTTAGTAGCTTCATGGTTTATGTGCGAGAGCGAATCAAAGCGAGAGCGATGACATGAAATTTTAGAGTGATGCGGCGTTTGTCTAACTGTTTTTCTCGCTAGTTCAAATCCGGCTCGAAGGACCAGAAAATGTGCAAGAGCGAATCAAAGCGAGAGCGATGACGTGAAATTTTAGAGTGATGCGGCGTTTGTCTAACTGTTTTTCTCGCTAGTTCAAATCCGGCTCGAAGGACCAAAAAATGTGCGAGAGCGCACCGCGCGGAAAGATTCGAGTGAGAAAACGGCACAAGGTTGATATGATGCACGACAGTAAAGAGAACTCCGTTTCTTTGTAATTTAACAAAAGAATTTTCTTTAATATGCTCAGTTACAAAGTCAAAAAATATAATTAATTAAATATTAGATTAACAGAATATTAAATGCGGTCACCTTTTCCAAATGATATTTTGGAATCGCGGTAATGGAAAATCTCGGCACTTCTCGAAAGATTCGTTTTATAGCGGTTTCACTAAGCGGTTAGCACGGCGATTTTACGAAGAGAGATTATGACTCTAAGAACTCTAAGAACTTTTAGACTCTAAGAATTAAGGACTCTAAGAACTTTTTAGAAGTAAGAAGGAGGACGGCGAGATCGAAGCATTTATTGCTTTCGGCCTGAGCTCATGCGCGACAGAAAATCCGTACGTGGGATTGGTGACAGCGCGTGACGTATTCGTCGGAGCGCGGCGCTCGCGTGCGCGAATTGAATTGTTCTAGAAGTTTCGATTGTCTGTTGCCGGTAACGACAACTTGTTTGCGTGTAACGAATTGTTTTAAAAAGAACAAAGAACGAAAAATCGCTTGCTTTTCTTTCGAATTACCGATCTCAAACAGTTTACAATGCCATCATTACAAAAGTATCACTGTTTTATTCTGTTTTCTAAAGAAGACGAACTGTCGATTAAGAAATATTCTAATGACATTGCTCTAATTATCCCTGAAAATAAATGATAAAATATTCCAGGAAATAAAAATAAAAAATAAAAATAAAAAAATAATAAAAATATAAAAATAACAAAAGACTATAATAAAAATAAAAAAAAATAAAATTAAAAATTAAAAAATTAAAAAATACAATTGTAATGTGGGCATTAAGGTATTTCTTAAAGACAATCTCAACCCTGTTAAACGCCGAGGGCAATTGTTTTTAAACTCATGTGTATGTACAGAAATGTCATCAGGGCTTAATAGCGACTCGTGCCGGACGATTGGGCTGAGCGTGATGGCACGCCAGTAGAATGACGAAGCGACATTGCCTCACTTTCCAAGCTCTTATTCCTAAACGAATGCACATTCCATTATGTCCTTTTAGAGTAACAAAATAGAGACCTAGGGCTACATTTTGAGCTATATTAAAAAAAAATCGAGACAGGTCTTTTATTCGCGTCATTTTGAAAATTTAAAAACAGACAGAA
Organism: Acromyrmex echinatior; assembly: GCF_000204515.1. The sequence goes on along the minus strand of NW_011627520.1, from coordinate 897,561 downwards.
ATCATCAAAAACGAACTGATCGAAAAAAGAAAGAATATTTTTGAAAAAGCGTTAAATTTTCTATAAGAAAATGTCAATATATCATTTTCAAATTTGCCTTTCATACTCACTAACGACAAGCTAAAAGAGCGCTACGACGAGAAAGCTCAAAAATTGACGACCCTACAATTCGACAAGTTAGCCTATAGGTCTATTATTCGTCATAGAGTCTTTATTCATCAAACTGTTCAAGCTCAGGCAATATGAACGAAATCCATGAAACTTCGCAAAATAGATGGCTGGCTTGGCATGGAATGCCCCTTATATTCCATTCCATTAAATATCGATTATTTATTTCATGGAGTTAAGAGCAATATGACAGTCTGTTCACTCCTTTATTTGAAAAGAAAATATCTCATAAAAAATAATTTGAAACGGAAAGAATTATCGTTACATTATTTTCGAGCCGACCAATTCGCGAACGTCACACGTAACAATATGTGTGTCTATTCCTGCGTGCATATATATTCGTAAGCTGATTCGTTTTATTGCTATAGCTTCTTCTATTGTTATATTTATATTTCTGCTATTTATAGAGAATTCTAATATTTCATGTTTGATTACAAGATTATAGCGGGAGTAATGACGATACAATCGCTACATTAGTTTCTTGATCAAAATTTTTATATATTTTATTAACAAATATATTATTAGGTGTTGGAATTAATTCGTAGCGTTTTACAAGTGATGGGAAGTACTTTCATTAATGTATTTTTTAATGCTCATGTGAAATAAATAACATTCTTTCATTAAAAACGCTACGAATTAATTCCAACACCTAATACGATAAAATATCTGTAAAATTTTTAAAATGTTGAAGGAAGAGAAAGAATAAAAAGCAACCTGTATTTTTAAAAAAGTTTGATCGTACATTGTCTGAAAAACTAGAAGATATATTCTTGTAACAAATACCTACAAAATATTCGATAAATTTTACACAATAACAGCTAAGAAGATAAAATTTATAACTATTTGTTAATTAATATTATTATATGATCATTTTTTTTAATTAATGATATGCTGATATCAAGATTACATGTTCAATCAATTACACTACCAATGTATAAATTTAACAACATACATATTAAATATAATAATACGTTCAAAATTTTAACATAAAGCAAGCAATACATGCTTTACATAAATAATACTGGCCATATTAATTTATCAAATTTATCAGTAATTTAATTTTTCCTGTTTAATAATAGTAATACTGTATTATACATCTGATCTGTTAATATCGTCCAATTAGTATTTGTATCTATCCAATTAGTATTTGTCAATTAAGTTTCGTGAATTATGATATTCACTTACTTAATTAATATAGAAATACGATATCATCAGTTAATGAGTAAAATAATATACAATAAAAGATTTGAATAAAAATCGGACTATGTATTAGGTGTTGGAATTAATTCGTAGCGTTTTTTAATGAAAGAATGTTATTTATTTCACATGAGCATTAAAAAATACATTAATGAAAGTACTTCCCATCACTTGTAAAACGCTACGAATTAATTCCAACACCTAATATATCTACGCATTGTGTGTAATACTATAAATTACATTATTGTGCATATTGGCTATAATATAAATATAATATTACATATAAATCAAATGCGGTGTTAAGCTTTGTAAAAATTGATAAAGTTATGATGCTCTAGAATTTTTTAGAGTTATATAAATAAATTTTAATATCATTCAAGTTCTAAAGTTTCTGATATTTTTCAAAAAGTATTCAAATGATTGAACCTATAAAAAATAAAAGTTTTAAAGTATATGTAATACCAATTTCCACTTCTGTTCTATGAAAACATTCTTATTTCAATAACTTTACACATAATTTACTTAAGGCATGATATTTTTCGATGAAAATATACTTACAAGATGTTTCTTCCAACTTGATCACTAAATATCTCCGTTATTTTTAATGATACGAGAAAATACCAAAGGAGAAAATTGTTCGATTTGAAAGGACATATATTATGATGAGTAAAAATGTCTCAAGATTATGTTTTTGGAGATTTCAAGGTCTCCTCCTTTTTTAAATGGAATTGTATGATTTTTTTACATAATATGATTCCTCTAATTGTTTTGAATATAAAAATATTAAGGTAATATCAAAAATCCAATAGTTTATATTATATTTTATACCTTATAACATATATTGACATGAAATGTCAAATAACTCGTAAACTATTAATTTTTTGATAATCGTATCTTAATACCTTTATGAATAGAATAATAAGATAAATCAAGTGATAGAAAAAAAACACATAGTTGCTAATTTAAAAAATTATCCATTTTGCATATATATTTTTTTAAAGTAATATATTTTCTTTCCACCAATTGATTTATTATTCACAAAAATATTAAGGTACGATTATTAAAAAATTAATAGTTTATGAGTTATTTATTTAATATTTGATGTTAATATACGTCACAATAAAGTAAAATATTAGGTATAGTAAAAAGAAATCCATTATTTTTCCAATGGATGGCTTTAGTAATCTGTATCTCGTCTACGCGTGATACAGATTATTAAAGCCATCTATTGGAAAAATAATGGATTTTTTTTTACTATACCTAATATCTTGTAAACTATTGGTTTCTTGGTATCTCTAATACTTTTAAATGCAAAATAATTAGCGGAATCATATTACGTAAAAAAAATTATACAATTCCATTTAAAAAAGTGGAGGTGATATCTTCATATCTTTCTAATACCCTCACTTAGAAGAAAGATAACTTGACCAAAACACGTCTCTCTTGAAACCGTTCCACTTTCATCTAAAACGTGTCTTTCTATCTCCAAAATTGTAGACGTTATTCGGATGGCCGGTCACATCTATATAAATATAAGTACACAAAATGAGGCATCTAAAATAAGCCATCTGAATAATTCGCCTGCTTTTAAAAATAGAAAGAAAAGTTTCAAACAAAAGTTGCATGGTTTCGAGGGAGGTTGCATGGTTGTTGGTCACGTTGTTTTTCTTCTAGGTGGAGACGCCAAAAATACATGAAGATCACCTCCACTTTTTTAAGTGGAATTATTCTTTTAGATAATATGATTCCTTTAATTATTCTGCATATAAAAATGTTAAGGTGGAGATATTAAAAAATAGTTTATGAAATATTTTATAATTTATTGTGGCATATATATTGAATATAAAATATTAAATAACTCGTAAACTATTAATTTTTTGATAATCGTATCTTAATACTTTTATGAATAGAATAATGAGAATCAATTGGTGGAAAGAAAACTCATAGTTGCTTTAAAAAGAATATGTATGCAAAATGGATAATTTTTTAAGTAAGTAACTATGTATTTTCATTCCATGAATTGATTTATCTTGTTATTGATTATTCTGTTTATAAAAGCATTAAGATATGATCAAAAAATTATTTGAAATTCAATAAATAATTACGGTTCCAATAATTAAAGAAATTAAACAATATAATATAGGGCTAAGAATCAATTCAGGATAATATGTGAATAATAATATTATTGTAAGCAATCTAAAAACGTACAGACGTTTCGACCTCTGTCGGGTCCTTCTCAATGTTAAAAAATAAATTTAAATGTTACCGTAACTACGCAAGATGTTCAATACATAAAAAGCGCATGTATATTCGCATGTTGGAAAGAATAATTATGGCAAAATATGGCCTAGATTCAATCAGGATCAATCTTCCCATTGGAACTAGTATATTCCAAAAATCACATAATCATATGAAGTCTGTAATACTGTAAACTTCTTCTCAAATAGTGTGTCCAATAAATACACTTAATATTCGAATAAATAAATAAAAAAATGAATGAAAATACTCATTCGAATACATTTTTTTTTATTCGTTAAGAATAAATATTTTTTCATTCCATTTAAATGAATATTTATCTAATATAATTACGCGAATATTTTCATTTCGTATTCACTTTTACTCTGTATTATCTGTACATAGCTTGCAAGCCTAAAGCAAGAGAAAACAGAAATCTATAAATACATGGCTACGATTACACCACGCTTAGTCCGCGACATATACGATGAACGTTCTTGTTTAATCTATATCATAAAACAAAAACATTTTTATTGAGAATAATTAATATATCTCGGAATTTAATGTCCATAGACAAAACGTCATGCCCAAGATATCCTATAAACTATTTATAACAATACTTATGTCATATAACCGGAATTATATCGAAATATGTATAGCGCTCTATCAAATAGATAGATTTATAAATAAAAAATGTATATCTTTCTAAAATTTTTAAAAATTTCTAAGTTTCCTTTATAAAATCTGAATATTACAATGACAAAAATAAATAAAATTAATTTTTTTTTATTTATAATAAAATCATCAAAGTATCGGTTATAGTTAGTTAAGAAGTAACGATTGCTTATTAGAGCTTTCTTTTTCAGTTTATTTATATATATTTTGTTTGAATGAATATAAATACTCGTTAAATGTTCATAGTTTTTTTGTGAATGAATATTTTTTGAAACTCAAAATTTTGAATGAATATATGAATACATTTTTTTTTATATGAAAATTTTGAATAAATACAATTTGGAACTCAATTACAAATTTTTGTATTCATTGGGCATACTATTCTTAAATTTATAATAGGTTGGTCCAATGAAATTAATGTAATAATGATGCATACAGCCTTTTTTTTGCAATTGCTCATTCGAATGACCAAATTAATTAAAAAAACAAATATATAAATTGAGTACTAAAAGTAATTATATAATATAGAGCTATCAAAAGAGTCTTAATACTGTCGAACTCTGAGATGTAATGTTAGAACATTCGATAGATGAACAACCTATTAAACATTACATCTCAGAGTTCGACAGTATTAAGACCCGTTTGATATCTCTGTAATATATAATTACTTTTAGTACTCAATTTATATATATATATATTTTTTTAAATTAATTTGGACGTTCAAATGTTAATCAGCAGTTGCAAAAAGAATGAAGGATATACAGCTTTATTCAATTAAGAATAAAAAGAATCGGTCGGCGAGAGCGCACCTTGAAAACGAATCAGATCTTATTTATCATTAATGAATCATAGTTTAATATTTAATTCGTAAACAAGAAAATTACAATAATTGATTGAATGAAACTATTGTATAATGAGAAAATAAATAAATTGTTTCTGTTACGATAGCACGGCGCGTCCAATCCTGACTTTAATTCTTTCTTGAATGACGTCAAAGAATTTTAATGAAGGACAATATATTATACTTGAAATATAGAAGCAAAGAAAAGGAAATGAGATTGTAAATCCTATAATCTTGAACAGCGTGAAACCTGAGCCGATTATCAGGTATACGAGTGTATACGGGACTTCGCCTGAGCCGCTCAGGCGTAAAAATATGACGTGAGCGAGAAATCGCCTACCGAGACCGTTCATCAGGCGTGAGATAGATGAGTATGACTATTCATCAGTAATATTTGCGTATCTACCCAGAGCGTATCGTCAGGTAGATCTGTCCGAGCCAGATCATTGGACACCCACTGGTGATAGCGACCCACCAGCAGAGCTCCCGAATATTTCTTGAGTTTGATCGGGTAAAGTACATAATTTAGCAATAGATCGTTTGAAAGTAGCAGTGGCCATTCGCACTGTAACGACTCTTGTTAATTCATCGTCGCCTGGATGCAGTTGTAGAATTCGCGTCAGCGGCCATTTAGCTGGAGAATATCGTTCATCAACGATGAAAATCAAGGCTCCTTCTTTAACTTGCATAGACGGTTGATGCCATTTTGATATGGCTTGGTAACGCTGAAGGCACTCAGTAGTCCACTGCTTCCAAAAATGTTCTACCTTTTGTCAAATGAATTGCCATCTAGTAAAGCGGCAACTTGGCTGATCAACGAAATTTGGCTCAGGAATTACGTTAGAAGCTTCTCCTAAAACAAAGTGCCCCTAGAGTCAAGGCTGTAAGATTATCTACGTCTTCAGACATCGGACAGAGAGGCTTGGAGTTGAGGACTGTTTCGATGTGAGTTGTAAGTGCTGTTAACTCCTCATATGTGAATATTGTGTCTCCGATGACTCGTCGAAGATGGAACTTCGTCGGTTCGACCGTTGCCTCCCATTTTCCTCCAAAGTGAGGTGAGGCCGGGGGTATGAAGCGCCAATCAATTCCATGATTCGCGAGTATCGTCGCTAATTCTTTTAACCCTTTCGAGGCTGAGTCAAAGCGTCGTCTTAACTCATGATCAGCGCCGATTAGATTGATGCCGCAATTGCTATGTAGCGTCGCACAGATATCACGATGAGCTGTAAATCGCTTATACGCTGAAATAAAAGCTTCTATAATATAGTCTGTGACAACTTCTATATGGATAACGGAGATGGAAAAACAAACAAAAATTGCTAAATATCCTTTGTAAATGCTCGCCAAGTCTTGATTACAGTGGGATCTGCATAGTTAATACCGGTATTCAGAAAGAGACGAGATGGAGTAACTCTCGTCTCTGGAAGTTGACCCATTAGCTGTTGAGCTTATTTTTGGCGATACCGAGCACATTTTACACATTTCAAAATGAAGGATGGGATTGGAGTTCTTCCACCTATTATCCAGTACTTTTGGCGAGTATAAGCCAATGTTACTTGCGTCCCGCCTTGTAATATCTGGAAATGAGCATTAGCGATAATTAAAGTTGTAAAATGAGTCTTTTGGCAAGATAATCAGATGCTTAACGTCAGATTCCAAATTCGCGTGCTGAAACCGCCCGCCTACTCTCATAAGATCGGAATCTAGGAACGGGGTAAGTCTGATTAAGAAGCTTGACTTGAACAAACGTTCTTCTCTCGTTAATATCTTCATCTCATGCTGGAAATAAGATTGTTATACCTGACATATCCAAAATTGACAACTCTCCTGAAACTTGATTGAGGTAAGATGTCCTATGATTGGTTCTATTGGCGATCGTCAAAAACGTTTAACCGCGTTTACAAATTGTGATTCGTATAAGTCTTGACAATGAAGAGTATAGTTTTGTTAAGAGATTCCAAGGGGGCATCTGGTTATTTCACACTGATGCTAGCACGTTTTTCGAGCTTTCCTTCAAATCGGGCTCGGTAGAATGAATAAGATTCTATTTAGATCAATGGATAAATGGCCTTAGTCATCATGGTGGGTGTCGCTCGATCTCGAATACGCTTAATCCTCTCGACACAGTCAGCAGGATTATTCTTACTAGGAACGAGGCACCACGAAGGAAGATAATGTATCTTGTATAATTGTAACTCTATTATGTACGTAGTCCTTTCATCTAACTGGATGGGATGAAATCTAATAAATGAGAGCTACAGACGAATCCGTCCAGAGAAAAATCGGACCTTCCTTTACCTCTAAAACGTTCTGTATGTTGAATACGACGTTAACACGCAGCGTTCAACTCGAGTTGAGATATGGTAAGTTTTTTTAATGATGCTACTTTAGTTTTTGCACAGATGCTTACTTGGACTCCACAATCACGAGTTTCGACTTGAATATAAACTACAGCCTCCATTGCAAGTTGAGAAGCATCAGAAAATCCGTTAAGCTCGACGGAATATGCAGTTGACAAGATGTAAAACCGATGTGGAATGTTCAAATTATTTAACGCGAGTAATTGCTGCTTAAAATTGGCCCATTAATTTTGTAATTCAGAAGATATAGCGAGTATCCCATTCTATTTTGGCTAACCAAAGATTTTGAATGAATATTTTGGCACGAACTATGACAGGAGCAATGAAACCTAGAGGATCGTAATAATTGAGCAATTTCGGATCTTTTCGTCATTGTTCGAACTAAAGATGGCACTGAGGTAAACTTAAAAACGTCAGTGTTCGCTTGCCAACAAAAACTTTAATACGACAGGAGTCCAATTCTACAGCAGATGTATTGTCATTCGGCGATAACGACAAATGATTTAGCAGTTCTTGAGAATTATTGCTTCATTTTTACAGAGGAAATCCGCCGTGTTGACGTACCTGAGTTATTATTTCTTTAGCTTCTTCTATTGATTCCGTTCCACCGAAAATATTATCAACATACCTTCTTTTGGATAACAAAGGTATGGCTCAGAAATTGATGACTTTCATTAGAAATGAGCTGTTGAAGTAGGCGGAGAACAAGAAATGGCGCATAATTTAATAAGTTACTATGGTTAGTTGATATGAATGTAATTGTTTATTCGAGTCGTACTAAAAAATGCGTTGGTTTCGATCTGAATAAACTAGGATATGACGGTACATCTTAATGATGTCGAACAAAAAGACGAACTGATGTAAACGAAACCAGAGTAATACGTCAAAGATATTTGTTTGCAACTTAGCTTCAGCATGCAAAACGTCATTTAATGACATGCCACTTTTCATAGGACTTGACCCGTTGAATACAACTCAAAGTTTAGTCATCTTACTTTCGCGTAATACTCCATAAGGCAAATAGAAACTGGGAGAATCGTCAACCTCAGACTTTGGAACTAGAATCATATGGCCTAGCGACTGATATTCTGATTTGTAAAAATTTTGATCTGTATAATTTACAATAAGAAAGTTCAATTTCAATCTTTTACGAAATCGTAATAGCATCGAAGCGCTGAAGAGGAAGAATCTTTCAACAAAGTCACTGGAGTCTTTAATGGAAGCCGAACTACATATCTATCGTTTACGACTATATAGATTCCGAGAAAAAGTAGAGAGAAAGTGTTGTTCACAACACTTAATGATCTGGCCATAAGCATCTGCACCAATAATGATATGGATTGGTCTGGGCTTACCAAAATTAGGATTTGCAAGTTGTAAATTGTTAAGATGCGATCAAAATTGATTATATGTAATCATCAAATATCAAATGATGGTATCTTAAATATTAATCGTGAGAAAATATATGCTTGTAATACGTAAGAATTGGAAACATTAATTGAAGAGTGAAGTTCAACGAACGGAGCCCTTAGTGCGTCCTGAGAAGGTTCCACCAATGCCAAGTAACGGAATCGTTGCAAATTTTCGAGGTAGCCTTAATAAATGTACCAAATCTTCTGTAACAAATAATAATTTGGATCCTGGATCTAAGAATGCTCGAATGAATTCGAAGGTATTGTCGTGAGTCTTTATCTTGACCTGACATGTGATGAGTAATGTAAGTGGTCGTAATTAATGGCGCATTCTGTATGATCAGTAAATGATGACTTTAGTCATTTCTGATATGAGTTGGACACAGCATCAACAGTCGAGGTGTCTGAATCAGTTTTATTATTAGTTGCCAACTTAGGACGTGGTTTATGGTCATCATGTAAAGTGGTGTGATGTTTGTCGCATTTCCTGCAACGATGAGAACTTGGACAATGACTAGCGGAATGACTCCCTAAGCAATTAAAGCATAAATTTAATTTGAGAGCAATTTACGTCGTTCAAAAGATTGCGACACATAAGTGGGGCAATTAAATAAATAATGACCGGACTTACACAAGCGGCATTCTATTCCACCTTTAGCTGTCCGAGCCATTGCGATCATAGTACAAGATTTTGCATCTGCTTAAATGCCAAGACAATCGTGCTTTATCTTTCGTAGGCTTGATCGAGATGGAAGCCAGACTCTCCCACGCTTTCGTGTGACCGATCACAAACTCCTCAAATTCCTTTAAAGTGGGATACGACGTAGACGGTCCTAATCTAACTTCTCTTCACGCGTATCTTCGTCTAATAAACGAGCTAATTGATGAATTAAAAGAAAATCCCATGCACTTGTGTGGCAATTCAAGGCTTCCAAAGTTCCTAGCGGTTTGGTGGTCATCATTGCATTCAATTCCTGCGCTGACTTTGATTTGATGGGCTTTAGACTAAATAATCTATCCAACTGCGCGAAGATAAGTACTTGTTTTCATACCGCGAAACCAGTTTTCCAAGCGATATTGAATGTTTTATCAGTAACTTTGAGATTAGTGACGAGCCGAACAGTGTCGCCAGCGAGGCACGTTTTCAAATAGTGCATCTTCTCAACATTTGTAAGATCCTCATTCTCGCCCATCATAGACGTGAAAAGATCATGAAAGATCATAAAAGAATCTCCAAATATGATAATCTCCGGAGAATGTAGGCAAGCTGATCTTTGGTAAACTTCTCCGCCGATTATTATCCGACACTAGAGCATCGGATAATAAGAAAGGATTGAAAGCTTCTATTGTTTCTTGTTGCTCAAGCAATAAAAGCCTTGGCTTGAACTTAAAACTCTTGACATCTTTCATAGGTTCGGTTTATATAAGACTCCTCAGCAAGTCGTTTCGCATGTGTCTGACAAATTCGTTCGTGCTCTTCTTAGAATTTGATCCAATTGGTTTCAAGAACTTCTAGCCGAGTACTTAATAAATGTCGAGAGATAGCATCAGTTCCTTCCGAGGCATCCTCAGTTCTGAATCATCAGAAACCTGCTCATTTGCATGGATATCTGGGCACGTAATCGATCGATAATTAATGCACGTCTTCTTCTGAATCGTGATAATACAAGATGTTCTCGACAACTGAAGAAAAAAATATCAATGATAATCTTAGATTATTTTGTAAATGGCCACAAGCAACATTGACGTACATTATTATTTGTTTGCCAGTTCCGAATGGCATTTCGGAGCGCTTCTATCGATCTATCCGACTCAAAGGACCAAAATAATATTCGATTAAGAACGGGAATAAAAAGAATTGGCCAGCGAGAGCGCGCCTTAAAGGCAAATCAGATCTTATTTATCATTATTAATGAATCATAGTTTTAATGTTTAATTCGTATACAGGAAAATTACAATAATTAATTGAATAAAACTATAATGAGAAAATAAATTAATTGTTTCTGTTACGATAGCGTGGCGCGATCCTGATTTCAATTCCTTCTTGAATGAAGTCAAAGAATTTTAATGAAGGACAATACATTACATCTAAAATATAGAAGCAAAAAAAAAGAAACGGGATTGTAAATCTCGGATTGTAAACCTTGAACAGTGTGAAACCTGAGCTGATCATCAGGTACACGATGAGTATATAGGGGACTTCGCCTGAGCCGCTCATACGCCTCGTAAAAGTATGATGTGAGCGAGGAATCGCCTGAGATCGTTCATTAGGCGTGAGATAGATGAGCACGACTATTCAATAATATTTGCGTGTCTACCCAGAGCGTATTGTCAGGTAGATCTGTCCGAACCAGATCATCGGACACCCACTGGTAGCGATCCACCGCCCGAGACCATTCGTCGGGTAAGAAAGTAATGGACTCGGCCAATGTGTTTGACGCTATTCACGTTCGTGCCGTGCGAACAAAAACTAGTAGAGGATCTCATTCCTCTTACCTGAGTCACCTTTAAATTCAAGACGTGGATGATGATGAAAAACGAGGGCAACCGTTGATTGTAGGTAAATTATTCCTTTGATAAATGTATCGAGCGTAAATAAGCGTCCTCCTTTTTTCGGAATCCGTCGTAAAAGCAAAAGAAGCTCGAAAAACGCCGCCAAGCCGATCGCGCTCTCGTCTATTGCGCTATTGCGATGCGTGGAAACAGGTCACGCTTGCGACGCGCGCTATTCAGTTCTCGTTGCTTTTAACTTTTCGGGCTTGCCCGAATAATCTTTATTACATTAAATTCACTGGACCTATTGTAAATTTGAGAAGAAGCTTAGGGTATTAGACTTCATACGATTATATGACTTTTGGAATAGACTAACAACACGTTCCGATGAAAAGCTGATTGAATCTAGACTATATCTTGCCATAATTATTCTTTTCAACATGCGCTTTTTATATATTGAACATCTTACAGTTACCGGTAACATTTAAATTTATTTTTTAACATTGAGAAGGATCCGATAAGGGTCGAAACGTCCGTACGTTTTTAGATTGCTTAAAATAATATCGTCATTCACACATTATCCTGAGTTGGTTCTTAATTCTATATTATTTATTTATGAATTATTTAGTAGTGTTTTTTACTGGCAGAGCTGGTGCATGCTCCCAGTAAACCTATCCAAGTGTTACACTCCGATTTTAATAAGCTTTGATTTATATTCTTGAGCTTTGAATATATTCTTGAGTATTAGGCTACTCCTCACCCTGATGAAGTGGACTGCAAGATTCACGAAACGTTTGCATTCCAAAAATGGATCTGGACACGGAGGAAGTCCGCGAATCGCATAATCTTTACATAGAAAGCTTTGAATATGTTGTAATCTAAGTCAAAGTAAGAAAAACGTATTTTTTTATACGTGCTCTTATGACCGTTACGATCCTAAAGCCCGAACTCCGATGAAATCGCTGTTTTACCGATAAAATGCGACACATCGACGTATTTTTTTGTACTACTATCAATATCGCACTCACACATACATACACATTTTTTAACTAATCTTTCATATTAAGTATCTAAACCCTAATTCTAAGTTGCCGTTGAATATAAGTTATAAATAATTTTTGTTTAAAAAAATCTAAATTTTGAATAAAAATTCTGAAAAAATTCTGTCTTAATTGGAACAAAATGGACATTTTTTTGTCTCCGAGACTTTTTTGTTTAAATTAATAGTTTTTGAGATAAAAAATGTCTAAACTTGAGAAACGAAATACCTTTATGATTTTTTTTCTCAGAAACGAGTCATTTAATAGTCAGTATGAATAAAAAACGAAAATATTTAGCCAATTATAAACTATAATAAGAATTTAATTTAAATTCGTATAACAAATCAAACTAATAAAGACTCTTTACAAATCAAAAGAAATTGGAAAGGTCAAGGGCATTAAGAGTCAGGCACAGAAGACGTCGCGTAAATAATACACTTATAAGGCGTAAAAACTTCTTTATTCTATTAAATGCGCTTACATGTTTCGGCTCACTTTTGAGCCCTCCTTAGAGGCAACACAAATTAACATAAATAAACTGTGAATAAAAATAAAAATTATTCTGTCATGGTGAACTTCCCTACTTCGAGAATTTAAATGATAGAATTAAATCCAAAAAAAGTGAAAGAAAAAGAAAAATGAACGAAAATAAGAAAATATTGGAAATATCGAAATAGAGAATATGAAAAACTAATTTATTTAAAAACCGGTTCTTATTGTTGACCAGTCAGTATCAGACACAGTGAGTCACTTTTAGTTTTAGCTAGCAGTATTCGAGATTACAAATGGAAAAATTTAACATTAAAACGCTAATCAATTCAATGAAAATGAAAAGTAATCAAAAATCACGTCTGAAAAACTCATTATTGTGTCTCATTACGAGTGACACTGACTGACTAGGCGCGACAACAATTTGACCTTTTATAACTTATCTATAATCGGGAGGTAGGCTTTGGGAATCCTTCATATCCATCTGCAAGTTGAATTCGTGCATCTGTCTCCTGATGAATATCATTTCCGAAATCAATCTCTTCCTGTAGTGAGGTTCCTCGTCCAATACTGTAACATTGTCCCAATCGAAATCATGGCGTTTTTGTAACCGATGCTCCATTATTACATTAGGAATAGGCATGTTCCATCGGATATGGTTCTTATGCTCCATAATTCTTGACTTCAGTTGTCTACACGTCTATCTCACATAACTCGCGTCGCAACTCTTACACGAAATCTTATAAACAAAATTCGACTTCTTGTCACACGGTAAAAGGTCCTTATGCACCCTAATAAATTCTCGCAATTTATTGATACTATAAAACGGTAAGATCACTATTCAATCTACCAAACTTCTCAGTAATACCATGAATGAAAGGAACAGTGAACCACGAAGACTGCACTATATCAACATTATTATCATTAACAACACTTTTCCTATTACTAGTCATAATAATGTTCTTCAAACGGTTGCTCATATTCTCAAATATAAAATTCAATGGATAATCATTCTCTAACGATACCTTACTTATGAAGCACAAATTGTCAACAAAATTCGAAAGCAAAATCTATCAACTAATCCTGCGATCGTACCTACTTTTTGAGAAACCGGATGCTGTGACCAAAAGTTAAAATATTTACCCGAAAAGATCGGCTTGTGATATCCATCGAACTCTATCAACTCATTATCCTTAATCACTGTAACATCCAAAAAATTCAATCTATCACTCCCCACTTCTATAGTGAACTGAAACCTTGGACGCTGAGAATTAAAAATATCAAAAATGGAACTAACCGAAGAATCAGGTGCCGCCATGAATATATCGTCAACATACTTATAGTAAAAGAACAACAGAAATCGAATCAAAGACAAAGCTCTTTCCAATTTTCGCATAATTATATCCGTGATGACGGGAGACAACGGAGAGTCCATAGGAATACCGCAATTCTGCTTATATATAACACTATCAAAAACAAAAAAACTAGAACAAACTGAATCTAAAACAAACTGAACTGCTTTGATGAATTCCTCCTCAAATAAAAAAATAATCTCTAGAAATAAACTGCCAATGGTCTTTGATATAGTCCATCGCATAATCAATGGGGACGTTAGTGAAGAGACTAACAACATTAACAGAAATTCATTACTCAATCGCCTACTATCAAGTTCCTTAACAAGTTTAAAGCTATTTTCGATTTACTATCCGCCTTAGTATTATAATTATTTTAATGATAATACTATAAAGAAACTGCCAACGAATATAAAGGGTTTATCGAAGAAACTATTATACGAAAGGGACAATCCTGCTTGTATATCTTCAGAAGAGCGTAGGCTCTCGGAAGTAACCCATCAATACGTAACAAACTTCTATATGTGGAATTAGATATATACTTTTCTTCCTTCTAACTAACCAATAAAGCGCATAAGTCCGTTACAATCCTCCTCATCCTTTTCAATGACTTCATAAGTATTCACATCCAGAAGCATCTCATTTACCTTGGAATATACATTTTGGAAATATATTTATCCAATGCCACCATCACATTATCCTTATTCGCATATAAAAATAACCCTCTCATTCATATCTCTTAGAAAAATTCTAGTGTCTTTCGCTAACTACAACAAACTCCTATCTACCTTTGTACAATGTAGAGAATAAGAAGCTTATTTAATATAAGAAGTGAATGGTTCGAGATTGAGATCTGTTCATCAATAGGCAATTTGTAAATATTGCTATTTATTTTTATTCACAGTTTATTTATTAGTTTATATTATCTCTGAGGAGGGCTCAAAAGTAACTCAAAACATGTAAGCGCATTTAGTAGGATAAAGAATTTATACGCTTTATAGGTATATTAATTGCACGCGCCTTCTGCGCCTGACTCCTAGTTGACCCTTATCCTTTCCAATATCATTTAATTTAATTTAATTTAATTTTTGATCTATATAAGGGCAAGTCAATAAGTTTTTAAGAAAAACATAGTAAAACACATTTTTTTTATCGATTCATTTTTATTTCTCAACATAGTCTCCTTTCAGCTCGATACATTTGATCCAACGATTCTCCAACTTTTTTAAGCCGTCTGAATAATATGATTTGTCCAACCCTTCAAAATAAGCCTCTGTTTCATCCGTTATCTCCATCCCGTTTTCCCCCAGAGGAACTCCTCCGACGAACTCCACGGACAGTGTGGAGTTCCTAGAAGAAATTCCTCCTCCACCACCGAGATCCTATTTCCGCATCCAAGAGAGTGACTCATTTGAATCTCGTTAGACAATTCTCGCGGATTACCGCATCTATTCCCGAGGGGATCTTTACGGTGGGCCCTCAATATTTTGATCCAGATGAAATCCGGCATGGAATTACCGGCTAACCTTCCCGTTCCTGTATTCAGATATTTATTTCGAATTCCACCAATCCATATTTAGTTCCAGTGGAATTCTTTTTCAATCTTTTTTCTCCTTCTTTACTATTCATGAAATGATTGAACAAAAACCTGTATCTTTCGCCCCGAATCCTCATTTTCTGGCGATTTAATGCAACTAACATGCAAAAAATTTAAATAGTTGTTAAATAGTCGTCAAATGTTAATTAGTTAATAAAGATTCTCGCGTCGATCTGTACATTTCTTTTTATAGTAATCATATAAATTATTATAAATTAGTTTGTGACAAATAAACTTATTAAGATATAACTTTGTTCTTTATCTTCATTGATAATGGGTAGTAATAATAAATAATACTAATAATTTTTTATCTCTCTTTCATTCTTTAATTTTAAAATCCTAAATAACCTCATTTAACCTTGCCTTTTCAGAAATCGCACGTAGTTCCGAGTTAAAGGGATTAGATTAAGGGGGATTAGATTCCTTGATTCGAAATTCGGACCGACAACCGCTCGTAGGAAACAGGTGTCATAGCATCTTAGAACGTTAACCCATATTCCGAGACGAGCACAAAATGTGTGCACAAAGTGTGTTCGACTCGCCTCTGTGCGGATATCTGCGAGACAAGAGTCTGACCGCGTTCTTCCAGGGTTCCAGATACCTTCAGCATTTCCGCTCCTCTTCTCTCCAGTAGTATCAAATTAAAAATCTCCACGGGTTTGGACGTAACAGTCGTAAAGTCGAAATTATGCACGTTTCGACCCATCGGAAATCAGCGTAAAATAATGGTTGACACATTGCCCAGCCGTATAAATTATTGACGTCATAGTATAATACAAGTCACGATGATGGTTTCGATGAATCGTACGACGGCATGTATTTGTTGTTGGCTCGCGTGTACTTGTTTGAATTGGCTCAGACTACTATGTATGCTGCGCTCGATAAACATGACCATGACAATGTCTGTGAGCAGTTCAAATCTTATTTCCGCGTGCTTTAACATGGCGTCCCACGTGAAGCCCGATAAAATGTATTATAATACGCGGGGTCGAGACAACTATCGTGGAAATTTTTGAAAACGTCAGCCAACAACAGAACATCTGTTTTCAGATATAAGTCGCTATATTTATCGAGTATCCGGATAGAGAACCGCTGCCACACGTTGACAATGTGCACGTAATCGTTCTCAGATGCAGTGTCGTCTGTCATTGAACTGTAAAAAAACGACTCGCGAGGTGGTAAACACAGTTCCTTCAATTTTTCGACGCAGTCAACGTACGGAAAGACGCCCTTTCGTATCAAAAGATTAAAATTTTCTTCTGACAAATTGGAAAATTCGCGTTGCAATATCCGTAGCTTACCTTTACTGAAAAAAGACGCCAAATTAGAAGCGAGAAATCTAAATAAATCTATAAACCGTAATTTTACATAATTCTTTTGAATTCGTTTTTAGTACTATCGACATGTTTAGTAAACGAGATATATTTTTCTTTAGTTATCGGTAAAAGATCAACGTGTCTTTCGTACGCGATGGCAATTTCCTTAATGACGAAATGCGCATCGTAGCCCGTAAGTTATGGAAAACTGCGGACAATGCGAATCCCTATAATTTTGGTTGCAATTTGAGTGCGCGGAACTCTATATCGCCCGGTTAAGTGGCAGTGATTGCGTACCCACGTATTGTCCGGTTTCTCATGTGACAATGCGTGGCGCTGTTAAATTTTTGCCAATCGTCTCACGTGAAATCTGCCATGGGTACATTAACCGAAATTATAGACTGTACACTGTGCGCCAAATTTCTGAGTTCTTCCGTGAACCACGCTATACACTCCTTATCACGGTGAAATTGATAACCCGACAGTTGTCGTACGAGCAGTGCGACGTACTGCGTAGTATCTGATACTAAATGTTATGATGATGATTCTTGTACGTAGCCGATTCAGGATTTCCATCCGTTTTTTCCAATGCACACTCCAGGTCGGCATAGACAACGAATGAGACGCGTTCCTTCCTGCAGTGGTTGTCGAAACTCAGTCACTTATCATCTTCGCTCGGTAGTCTGATCGCGCAGTCATTCAGTTTTTCATAGTCCTCGCTATGGATCTCCAATTTAACGCTTGAGCTAAAGTAAGAAGTATCAAAAAAAGTATTATATTATATATTATATTGGATATGGGAAAAAGTTCGTGACGATTTTTAGTAAAATTCAAATATTTTTCTTAGAGTATTAAAATCAATTTATTTAAACCAAATATGCTCCATTATTTTCAATAATATTTTGCCATTTTTGGCGCAGAGCCATAATCCCATCGCGATAGAACTTCTGTGGTTTCTAGTCGAAAAACTGCTTCAAGTGATTTTCACAGGCCTCTTTTGAAGCCAGCTTTACACCATTAAGAGACTTCTGCAGAGACCTAAACAAATGATAGTCTGAGGGTGCTATATCAGGACTATACGGTGGATGCATTAAGACTTCCCAGCCAAGCTCTCGCAATTTTTCTCGACTTATCAAAGATGTGTGTGGTCGAGCGTTGTCATGATGGAAGACGACACCTCTCCTATTGACTAATTCTGGCCGCTTCCTCTCATTTGCTTGCTGTAATCTCTTCAGTTGTTCACAGCAGAGTTCAGAATTAATTGTTTGATCGGGCGATAATAGCTCTTAGTGATTCCCTTCCAATCCCATCACACATCATCTTCGTCGTCAATCCAGGTTTTGCGATTGCCTTCTCTTCTTCCTTTATTCACGATTTTTTGCGAGTTCGATCGTCGTACGTGATCCATTTTTCATCACTAGTTATCATTCTCTTCAGAAATGGTTCAATTTTATTCTGTTTCAGTAGCGTATCGCAATTGTTAATTCGGTCCATCATGTTCTTAACACTCAACTCGTGAAAAACCCAATTGAGCTACTTTTTGTATCCAGCTTTTAAATGATTTAAAACTGTTTTGTGGTCGATGCCTAGTCCCCTGGCAATCTCTACAGTGCTCACATGCTTATCACGCTCGATTTTTTCCATGATTTGATCGGATCTTTTCAGTGATTGATCGACCGGAGCGAGGTTCGTTTTTCACAACGAAATTTTCAGTACGAAAACGGGCGAACCATTTCCGTGCTGCTGATTTTGATAGAATATCTTCATCATAAATAGCACAAATTTTTTCACAAGCCTGTTCAGCGTTTTTGCCTTTATCATAATAATATTGCAAAATGTAGCGAATTTTTTCTTTATTTATTTCCATTTTTAAAATAAAATAACTTTTGATCCACTTCATCGATTTTAATCTTTTTTGGCTCAAAACAAAGGTCACTTTTGACAAGGTTGAAATGTCACTTTTTAAACGCACGTCTAGTGTTATCGATACGATTAGTAGTTACCGAGTGCTGAGCATTTAATATCATCTAGTGGGAAAAACGCCACGAACTTTTTCCACACCTAATGTTATACATACGAGGGCAAGTCAATAAGTTCTTAGAAAATCTGTCAGAGGGCACTCGCACTGTCATATCACATTACTTTTTAACAAGTAGCATCTTTCAGCTGATTATTGTCAAATTTTGAACGGAATTCACGTGGTTTCATTTCTATAGACGATTAAAGCGAACAACTTTTGCAAAATGGAAAAAAATGAGTTTCGTGCAGTGATCAAAGATCTACATAGGAGGTTTACATGAAAGGTTTAACGCCGAAAGAAATCAAAGAGTTGGATAATGTTCATAGCACATCTGCACCAGCGTTTGCAACTATATACAATTGAGTAAATGAATTTAAACATGGTCGAACATCCACATATGATGCACCTCGTTCGGGATGTTCAATTGAGACTACTACGCCAGAAATCATCGATAAAACCACGATATTATTTTAACTGATCGACGAATGAAAGTGTGCGAGTTTGTTGAGGCCACAGGCATATCACATGGCACAGTGATTTCAATTTTGCATGAACAATTGGGTATGAAAAAGCTATTGGCAAAATGCCGCGTTTGTTCACTATGGACCATAAGCGCGATCATATGACGATATCAAAACAATGTTTGAAAATGTTTCAACATAATCCAGATGAATTTCTGCGTCGATTCATTACTGTGGACGAAACATGGATCCATTACTTCACACCCGAGACGAAGGATCAGTCAATGGACTTCAAAACAAAGAACTTCACCGAGTGAACCAGCTCCGAAGAAGGCGAAGACCGTGAAGTCGATCGAAAAGGTGATGGCCACAGTTTTTTGGGATGCATGCGGTATAATTCATATCGATTACCTTCTGTCGAAGCAAACGATTAATGGCGATTACTACGCAGCTTTATTGAACCGTTTCAACAACATTTTAAAGAAAAAACGTTCCCATTTGGCGAAGAAGAAAATTCTCTTCCATCAAGACAATGCGGGTTCACACGTGCCCGGTACCGATGGCCAAATTCAACGAATTCCACTACGAATTGCTTCCATCCAGCATATTCGCCAGATTTAGCCCCCTGCGACTATTTCCTATTGCCAAACCTGAAGAAATGATTCGGAGGAAAGAGATTCACCAGAGAGCAGCTCATCGCCGAAATAAAGGCTTATTTTGAAGGACAAATCATGTTATTCGGACGGTTTGAAAAAGTTGGAGAATCTTGACTTAAGTGTATCGATCTGAAAGGAGACTATGTTGAGAAATAAAAATGAGTCGATCAAAAAAAAATGTGTTTTACTATGATTTTCTAAAAACTTATTGACCTCGTATATATTATATGTCACATTATATATTATATTATATATTATTATTATATTATTATTATATTATTATTATTATTATTATTGTTATTATTGTTATTATTATTACGAATTATTACTATCGCAGAAATATTTCTTGTTTTTGTTTCTGGTAATCTGCGATCTCACAAGGCGGGACAGGTGACTTGATGAACGCAAAGTATCCCGCGTTGTCATCTTCTATGTACAAGAGATTTACGTGTTTGATCCTCTTTTGGTCAGCGAGTCGTATCGGTACAATCCCCTTCTCATTGGTGTAGACATTGATGGAAATGTCATTCAAAGTTTCGAATTTGACAACATCATTAAAAATTCGGCAACTTCATTAAAAGACGCGAGATTTAGAACAGATATATAATGAGGATACGAAGATTCTCGATATGCATTTCCTTCAGCCGGATGTAGAACGGCAACGGACCATGCGAAACACGCATTGTCCGCGGTTTGCATATTGATTATCGCTTTCATAATTTCTTGCTGGAATTTGATATGACATCCTGCACGGAGAAGATTGTACTTGTTCGTGTCCACCATTAAATTCGGTATACGCGACAATGCCCATCCGCTATTGCGTTCCTAAAACTCTTCTAGCAATGATAAGATAAATTCGACGACGCGCGATACGTACCACTCGCGCAAATCGGTATATATTGATATAGTTCACAGTTCCGGGTGACGATACTTTTATTCGCGCGTTTATCACCCGCCACGGACTTACCATTAAAAACAGTGTTTATTTTTATAGAGTCATATCATTGCATTACACTATGCACATGCTCGAGCACAATTTCGCTAGCGTCTTCGAGGAATCGGCGAGACTCGATATGTTTAAAGTTTTTCACCGCGCTCGTCAGAATATGGTTTTCAAATCCGTTTCGATGACGCGCCAGAGTCCGTACCCGACGCCCACATGCACGAATCTTCCACACACAGATTCCTTCAGACTCTCAAATCGCGCGATATATGCGATCAGTAATTGTCTATTACCGATTGATAGTTGCGGGTGTTTGATATGACTATGCTCCTCCAATTATGATTCTATAAATTCGTCGCATCGCTGTTTTCACGCGCTGTACTCTATAGTATTATAGTGTGTCTATAGTACTAAGCAGGGTAGCTTGTTCAATCAAACACGCTCGATGTCACTTGCCGTGTCGAATTGACTAATGACGTTATTTGAATAAATCTTGTCATTTTTATATCATTATGTGCACTATTTTTACTAATGATATCAGATATTTCATGCTCTGAAAAAATCTTAAATTATACTAATAAAGCACCTATACTTTGATAAAATTGCAATGTTGCATTTTTGCAGGTGTTGTATCAAATTATATTGATGATGTCATCGCCTAAATATGTTAATTTCCTTGAAAAAATTTCTTATATTACATTGACAAAGTTGTATATTTGCTGATATTACACTATTTGACAACGTCGCATTTGTATCAAATTATATTAATGATTATCATTCATGAGAAATCTTAAATTACGCTAACAAAGTCGCATTGAAACTTGCAAATTTGTTGAGACTGCAATTTGTGATGTTAGATTACATTAATGTCATCATCAGACATCTCTAAAAATCTTTTGTTATAAAATCTGATGTTTGCATTTTTTATGTCATTGACCGGAACTGGTTCTATAAATCTCCGCGAAGATTTTTGCGAAAAATCTGTGTAAAATGGCTAACCATAGTCGCTCCCGCATTTATTTAGCAATCGGGAACTCGGTTTCCGCAATGTGACTCGCATTAATATTTCTTGTCTGATAATGATAATAAAAGATAAGGATTATATTGAAGAAAAACATGATAATTATATATTATTAAAGGGTTATACGTCTAAGTACTGGGACGAATGAGTCATGGATTTCCTCTATCATAGATATCTAAGGATGAGTACATCCGAGTCTGAGGAAATCCCATAACATTGTAGATTCATATGAGTCGAGCAAGTAAGTATTTCATTTATATTTGTTTGTGAAAAATTTTTCTCTATAGATGGCTTATCCGTTTGTTCTTCTCCAATTTGTGAGGATGGCGACATTCATATTGGAGCGGAGGAAATATTATTAGGTGTTGGAATTAATTCGTAGCGTTTTTTTAATGAAAGAATGTTATTTATTTCACATGAGCATTAAAAAATACATTAATGAAAGTACTTCCCATCACTTTCCATCTCTTGTAAAACGCTACGAATTAATTCCAACATCTAATAAAATGTAATAAAATATATATGTAAAAATAAATAAATATGGATTAATCTGGATTAACTCTGTGTTCAAAATGATTTATCCTCTCTACCATTTCTTTCTATCTCTGCGGCAGCCTTACGCGCGTGTCATCACGTGATATCATTGCGCGCGACCGTATCATCGCGCTCTCTAAAATAATAATAATAATAATAGTTATAATTCAGTAGAATAAAAATATTTCGACATGAATAATCGCATGTAATAAACGCTAAAGGGAAGAAGAAGAAGATGGCGACGCTTGAGAGGTGATAAGTATTAATAGTAAGTATAGCGCGCGATGGGGACCGCGCTCGGAGACGGCGGTAGGGACCGGCGGTGGACTGCATCCGGTAGCGGATTATGCCCGGAGATAGCGGTGGGGAATGGCCGGCGGATCACGGCCATTGCCCCGCGTCACGTCTTCACCACGACGCGGACGCAAGTTTCCGCACACCTCCGCTACGTAATTTCCCGCATCCATGATATCCTCGTCTCCCCGCAACGTCATCTCCGCGTCATTACTCACTGTGATGTCATTTTCCTCCTCCTCCCCTGTGATGTCACCCCCTCGCCTAGTGACGTCACCTCCTGTGACGTCATCCTCCCCCCTCCCCTTGTGACTTTATACTCCTCGCCTAGTGACGTCACTTTCTGTGACGTCATCCATCCTCCTCCCCCTGTGACGTCACCCCTTCTCTTCCCGCGGACCTCCCGTGCCCCTCTGCCCCTCCACCCCTTGTATTATATTTTGAAACGTTAAAACACCGACTTGTACATATATTTCTATGATTGTGCGAGAATGCACCGCGCGGAAAGATTCGAGTGAGAGAACGGCACACGGTTGATATGATACACGACAGTAAAGAGAACTTCGTTTCTTTTTAATTTAACAAAAGAATTTTCTTTAATATGATCAGTTACAGAGTCAGAAAATATAATTAATTAAATATTAGATTAACAGAATATCAAATGCGGTCACCTTTTCCAAAATTGTATTTGGAATCGCGGTGATGGAAAATCTCGGCGATTTTCTCGGCACTTTTGAAAAGATTCGTTTTGTAGCGGTTTCACTAAGCGATTAGCACGGCGATTTTACGAAGCGATATAGTAGCAAGACTATGACTCTAAGAAGTCTAAGAACTCTAAGCGGTGTAAACGGTCTAAGCGATGTAAACTATCTAAGCAATCTGCCCCGGAGGAACGGCGATATCGAAGCATTTATTGCTTTCGGTCTGGGCTTTCTTCTTGGGAGAAATCCAATTAAATTTTGCCACAATCGTAATTATCATGTGGCATTGGTTGTACAAAATTGATTGGCGCTTTCGATTCTTTTCTAACGACGTTCAACGTAACAGTCATGCGCGACAGAAAATCCGTACGCGGGATTGGTGACAGCGCGTGACGTATTCGTCGGAGCGCGGCGCTCGCGTGCGCGAATTGAATTGTTCTAGAACTTTCGATGGTCCGTTGCCGGTGCCTGTTTGCGTGTACCGAATTGTTTTGAAAAGAAACTACAGAACAATGAATCTCTGACTTTGATGAGGCTTAAAGTCAGGCTCGAGATGAAATCACGAGCTCGCCTTGTGCGTGCGTTCAATAACAATTACTGTCGGTCGACCGAAGGAATTCTTACCTTTTTTTTGAATTACCGATCTCAAACAATCACATTGCAATTTATTGCATTGCAATATTACAGCTATAGCGTAGAAATATTACAATGGATTTTATTGCAGTGCTTTCTTAAGATAATACTATGTCTTAAGATAATACTATGTTTTTTCATTTTTATTATTAAATAAATATTAAGTATTAAATATAAAAAAATTAAAAATATTGAACATAACTTACTTAATGGATACAAATGAGCTATATTGTATCTTATATCTTATTTGTATTGCATTTGCAAAGCACATTACAAACGCAGAACTTTGTGAAGATTAGTTACTAATATTTTATTATTATTTGTTTTTTTTTAGTTTATTTGTTAAAAAGAAGAAAGATTATTTTTTTTATCTCTTTAATTTTAAGTCGATACAGATGTTCCTGAACACATTGATCTCTTTAACGTTTAAAATTTTTACTAACTTGATTAAAATTTTAATAAACATAATTTTCTTATAATTCTAAATATTTTATTTGTAGTTTTTATTTAGTGGGAGATCCGTTATGTCTTATGAAGTACTTTTAGATAATATTAATTAAAATTAGTAAAAAAAATCTTTCAAACAAGTTCAGGTATATCACATTCTACCTAACAATCGAAGTAACAATTTACCACCTAGCTCACGCCGGATTAAATATAACTGCAATAGACAATA
>NW_011627520.1:843173-868353 GCF_000204515.1 Acromyrmex echinatior | reverse complement strand
GCTTCAGAAATGGGTCGATTTCGTTGCGTTTTAGTAGTGTTTTGCTGATGGAAATTCGATCAATCAAATTTCTTTGCGTTAATTCATGTGGCACCCAAATATCGAGTTTCTTTCTCGAGGCTGCGTAGCCAGCCTTTTTCAAATGATTCCAAACTGTCATATGGTTGATTCTTAGTGCATTGGCTATCTCCTGATAGCTCACATGCCGGTCTTGCTTGACCAGTTGCAAAATTTCATCGACTTTTTCAGTGATTGGCCGACCAGAGCGAGGTCAATCTTTGACATCAAAATTTCCAGAACGAAATCGAACAAACCACTTCTACGTCCTGCTTTACTTACAGCATCCGCGCCGTAAATTCACAAATTCACAAATTTGTCTGCATGTTTGTGCTGAGTTTTTGCCTTTTTTGTAGTAAAAAAGCATCACATAACGTATTTCTTCAGATATTTCACTCATTTTCAAACCAATATATATATATATTTATATATATATATATAGATATACATATATATATATTGTGTATATATATATATATATATATATATATATATATTCATATGTATCATTGCACGAAACATCGACTTTTCTTAAACGCGTCGCGACATGTCACCGATCTGATAATATATATAGGCAGTGTATAATGCTTTTTTTCATTCGATCATAAGCTTCAGTTACGAGCGTTAAGACATGGACCAAGTAAAAGAATATACACGTCGAAGATTGATTGAGCTCAAGGGATATCATCCCTTGTCACCAAGTCCGCCATCATCGAGAGAAAAAGCTAGATTTTGGGAATGTTATGGGAAAAAAGCATGAAAGTTACCAACGTGTTCATCATCAACGTCATCAATGCCATCAAAATATAAGCCATAAAGTATGTACGTATGTATATATAAACATAGATAAACTTGAAAACAAAGAAAATACGTAGAAAGCCACGATAAAACATGTCGCGATATGCAATTCTTGGAAATAGAGGGAAGGGGAGAGGCTACTTCCTCTTGGATTCCAGAAGTATTACCATATACGTCACAATATACGTGAATGCGATCAGTCTTGCGATACTCGTTTTTACAAACGGTTAAAAAAAATGTATTTCGCCAAAGAGAGCAGCGCATCGTACGAAATGAAGAAGACTATTCGCGTAAGTTCAACGAAATGAAAAAACTCCTGTTAAACAGAAAAATATTGTTGAAGACACTTCCCTTTTAGTTCCTATATTGGGGAAAGCCAGCGGAGATACAAAAAAATCAGAATTAATTGAACACTTGTTAATTCTGTCTAGTTATCTGCAAATAATTCGTGTTCTAGCCTAAATACAGAGGTTTGTCAATAACTGTCGATGTAAAAGAAATCTTCGTGTTAGAACGAATCTGAAAACGAGAGAAGTTATTAAGGTCGAATTAATTTTGTTCAAGATAGTTCAAAGAGAAAGTTTTTCTGGGAAAAATAATCTGAAATTGAGTGCCTTGAGAGTGTACAAAGACGATTTCGGACTTTGAAGGATGAGAAGCCTAATTTCGAATCGGATAGATACTCATGACTTCCGCTATCCTATAATTTTAGACTCGATTCATCCTATTGTGGTAAAGTTAATAGAAAGCACTCATCAGAAGTTAAATCACGTCCAGGTGAACACTGTTATCAACAATTTACATGAACAATTCTGGATCTTAAGATGTAGACGAACTACCAATGCCATAATACATAAATGTGTCTGCAAGCGACACAGTAGTAAGAAGATCGATCCAGTTGTATTACTACATGATCATGTTAGAAATGCTGTTGATGATCGATCCAGTACCCGTTGTATTACTACATGATCATGTTAGAAATGCTGCTTTTTGAAGTTACTGGCATTGTGATTACGCGGGTCTACTATTCCTAAGAGATAGTAGTAAAGTCTGGATTTGTTTATTTATTTGCGCTATTTATCGGACTATTCATTTTGAATTGATCACATCTTTATCCACTCATTCTTTTCTAGAAGTACTTCGTAGGTTCATTGCTAAACGTGAAAGATCTTTTGTTATTTATACCGACAACGATATCAATTTTGTCGGTGCCACTTTCGGAAGATCAACTGGCAAAAGATCGAAGACCATAGAACAGTCTAGAAGATTCATTAGAACAATCTGCAATTGTGAAGCTGTCTTAACTCTCACCCAATTATTTATTTGACGGAAGATCTTAATCAAAGGATCCTAGAAAAATCTAGTTGGTACCATTATCACAATCTTTATTTTTATTAGACCTTAAGAACAATGAGTTCTCGACATTGACACCTTAGCCAATGCTGGAATATGTCAACAAAAGAATAATATCGATTAGAGTTATGACAGCAAATTCGGAGGAGATTCCGGATAGAATATCATGGACAACTATCTCGGAAAATCACTTGTATATCTTCTCTGAAATGTATAAGTAGAAGATATCACGCTCATCAAAAGTTAGCACCTGAAACGTTTGGAATGGCCGATGGGCAAAATCATTTAAATTTTCCCCAGCCGAGACGGCCAGATACGTATTGTTAAACTCAAGACAACGACATGAGAGCTCGTACGTCCAGTGCAGAGATTGTATCCCTTGGAGTTGTCTTTTTCGGAGACTACGGATGAAATCCTCTAATTTATGGAGTCGGCTTCATTCTTGTCACTCGAACTAAACGAATAATAGAAGGACTGAGGACGAGCCACCTGCGGTCCTCATTGTGTCTCAGTAACCTGAAACGAAGACTCGTTGTGGTCGAAAAGTAAAGACCCCTTTAAAATTTCAATGAACGGAATTGACATTGAGTTGTTGAAGCCTCGAACAACTCAAGGTGAGAAAAGATGTAGAAATCACACGAAGGAAGTCACATAGGTGGAAGGCACATAAGAGATTACTTGCACCCCCTTTTTCTTGTTAGTTCCCTCTTTACTCTCTAATAATCTTATGTAGAAGTTTTAAATAAATTTCGCCTTTTCCCGCGCGAACATTATTTTGCTTTATGAGATACATTATTCTTTATTTGTGTTATTGTGGCGGAAGTCTCCCTTTTAATACGTAATCCTCTGAATTTATCAATTCTCGAGATCCATTCCTTCTGATTCGAATTCCTACGAACAGCAAGGTTACCATAGACCTGGAAAAGAAAGAAAGCCAGGGAAAAGTCAGGGAAATTGAAATTGATCATGGAAAACTGGGAAAAGTCAAGGGAAAATATAAAAAGGTCTGGAATTTTGAAATGTTCTCACAATTTTCTTAAACTGCTCCTATTCCAAATAGTTACAATTTTCTAAATATTATTGTATATCTGACGTTTACAGTCAAATATGTTCAAAATTTGCGCACTTTAAACAATTCTAATAAAATAATTAAAATTTATATTATATTCAGTATTTTTATTTGATTCCTTTTTTTCGTCATAACTGCATTCTTTTTTCCAAAATTAATTTATTTTTTATTGGTTTCAATTTGCATCTAAAATTTTTTTATGCTACTCAGCTTTTTTTGCGTTGTTTTTAATAGACTAGCCTTCCTACAATCCTTAAGTTTAAATGTTATTTACATATTTTATATTAATCATGGAAAATTTTCTATTTTCATTTGGAAAACCTGGAAAAGTCAGGGATTTCAAAATTCATTTTCTGTGGTTCAATTCTGAATGAGTACGTTTTTATTAAGATTAGGGGGGGGGGATATCGTATTCTAAATAATTATCATTTTTTTTAAAACAAAGAATTTTTTTAAAGCCGAAAATTTGTTTCTGAAACCGAGAATTTGTATGAAGCAAAAGAAATTTTCACTTACATGATTTTATGTTTCTCTATTTTATGTCCATCGATAGATTTCTTAATCTAAATATTCGTCAACTTTAATAATTAACATTTCGGTTTGTGGGATAAAGCGACATTTTTTTATTAGATTCGTTTATTTTATGCAAAAACGTCGAACTAATTTTATCAAGATCAGAAGTGAGGCCCCTAATCTCAACAATTGCCATCATTTCCAATTAAGATGCATTATAGGAAAGGAGGGAATATACCGAATAAGGAAGCTCCCCCTTGAGGGAGAATAACGTTAATCTTGATATATATTGTTAAGGTCATTACTCTGAGTAACCTCTAACAGGTTTTAACCGTCGTCCGTTATTCGTTAAAAAATTATTAAAAAGAACATCATTATTAAAAAAAAAGTTTTAAAAAATAATGTCTCTTTTCTATTGTATTACATAGAATAAAAATTCTTTGCTTCAAAAATTTCTTTCAAAACTTTTTATGTAGTAACGCATAATATAGCATACAGAGAGATAGAATGGAAATCGATTTGCGAGGAAGTCATGCGCCCCCAAGCAGGGAGAAAAGGTGGGGTGGGAATCGCTTCGCGTGAAAATCGTGTGCCCCCCAAGCAGGGGGAGGGAGATAGGATGAGAGTCACTTCGCATGAAAATCGTCCGCCTTCAAGCAGGGGGGAAGGGAGATGGAGTGGGAGTTGCTTTGCGTGAACAGTCATTAAGCAAGAAAGAGTATAGGATAGTTTTTACAAATTTTTCGCATTAAAAAGAAATTTTCTATAAAGCAATGAAATTGTGTTCGCGTGAAAAATCGTGCGCCATTAGACAGTGGGGGATGTGAAATGCAGTAGATAGATGTAGTTTAGAATAGTTTCTGATGTTATTAGGGGTACAAATAAGTTCGTGCGGTTTTTTCTCGAAATTTGAGGCTTTATTGTAAAAAACCGGTTACAATGTAATCAGAGTCACTTCCAATGATAATGCAAGCTCTTCTTGCGTTTGACATGGATCTTCATCGAGTAATGCCTCTAATTCTGCGTCTTCAAACTTTCTTGGACATCCGGCACGCTCTTGGTCTTCCAAGTCAAAGTCACCACTCTTAACCGTGCAAACCACTTCTGACACGTTCACTCAGATAGAGCATGGTCACCATAAACTTCCACTAAAATACGATGACTTTCGGCAGCACTTTTCTTCATATTGAAGTAATGCAGTAAAACTCCCCGCAAAAACACTTTATTTGGTACAAAGTTCGACATATTTGACGAAGTAAAAATATTGTTGTTTACAATTCGAACAAATGACACATACTGAACTTAATACCTACTAATGACAGCTATCCAACGCATACTTAGAAATACGGAACGGTGGAATGAAACAGTAGTTACGCCATCTCTTTCAAAACCGCACGAACTTATTTGTACCCCTAATATATTAGGTGTAGTAAAAAGAAATCCATTATTTTTCCAATAGATGGCTTTAGTAATCTGTATCGTCTACGCGTGATACAGATTACTAAAGCCATCTATTGGAAAAATAATGGATTTCTTTTTACTACACCTAATATATAGCCGAAATAAGACGTTATTTTTTCAAACTTTTTTTATTAATAACTTTTTAACGAAAGAGGAATGATGATTAAAACTTGTTAGAGATCACTCAAGATCATGACCTTGATAACATATGTCAAGGTCAAGGTCATTGGGGGATACTCCCCTAATCTGAATTTTTACCAATCCATTTGCTATCGACTAGTCACTAATATGTTGTAGATCACTGTGTGTGAGATTGACTGAGGCAGAACGGGCCTCAAATAATTCAAACGTTTTCACGAGCATCACATCATCAGCATACACGTAGTCTGGATGTGATGGCCAAGAAAATTGGATCGAGAACAAATAGATTAAAAAGTAAACGTCCAAGTATATATATTGAGTCCTGAGGTAACTCCTGAATACACCTGGAAGAATATTTAACTTTGAGAAAAAGCTAGGAAAGGGATTATTAATAAGAATCTGTTGAGAATAATCAATGATCAAGGAGTGAAAAATTAACGAAATAGAAGAATCACTCAAGTAATGACATTTCGCAATTAGTAAATCATAATTTATCATATCCAAAGGTTTAGTAAAATCCAAAGCTATAAATGCGAAGATAGAACCATTATCAAAAGATCGCAAAACAGGTTCAGATAGATGGAGAGTGACATGGTGAGTTAAAATGCCACCGAAATCCAGACTGGCAAGTTGACTGGCAGTCACAGTGTTTGCTGTAAGAAATATTTAATTGATTAAATACAATGCGTTCTAAGATTTTTGAAAAGAAAGGAGGAAGGGTACTAGAACGAAATGAGGAAGGAGAGAAAGCATTGAATATTTTCGAGAGAGGAATAACAATCAAATGTTTTCAGATAGTAGGGAAAACACCTTTAGATAGTCATGAGTTAATGATAAAAAGCAATGACTCGAGATAGTCAGGAGAAGAAAAAAGAAGCACTCGACCAGAAAAGTCAAAGGGACCTGAGGATGTAAGCTTCATGGATTTAAAAATATTGTAAAGATTTGTCAAGTTGATTAAAGAGAGAAATAAAATTAGTTATGCGAATAAGGTACAGAACTGAGAAGATCTTGAAGAACCGGATGTGAACAAAAGGAGAAAGGAAGAGATTGTATGAAGTAATTGTTTAATTTTTGAGAATTAAGAAAGTGTTTAAGAATGGCTGAAGAGAAGGGATTACATCCACCTAGAAAGGAAAGATTTTTCCAGAACTTATGTGGATGTCTTTTAAATAAGAAAGAAGAATAAGGAAGGAACGCTTTTCACAGATGAAGTCAGATTACGTAAAGTTTTACACTTTATAAGAATCGATTATAAATACCATCCATAGACTCTTCGTTCAATTATGTCATATGTCGCGCTGCGGATTCATAATATCAAATTATACCAAATTTGAGTTATTTTTAATCATTTCTATATAGATTTCTATATAGATTGTCTGCTCTCACTCAATATACCGTTAATTTAACTAAAACAGTGGTGAAACTAAACAATTTAATTCAAGAAAAGGTATTAAATTTGATTAAAATTGAGTTTATTATTTACTAAAGATAGGGCAGTTCGGGGAGTAAGTTGTTGCATTAATAATTATTACTGGAAAATATATATATATATAAGCAAATTCAAAATTACAATGAAATCAAACACGAAATACTTCACAAGAATATATCTGAAAACATTTATTTTGTAATATAAAATTTAAAAAATGTGTTATTACACAAATTTTTTTTTAATTAGTTATTAAAATTAACGTTGGAAAGTCATAAAATTAATATTACACTCATTTGCTGCTTTTCTCACAGATAGATAACCATCTTTTATTCCTTTACCGCTATCGCATATGTTTCTACATTTACAAATTCTCTGTTTGTCTTTTTTTTTTGTAAATCGCACCATTCCACAGATTTTTATAACTAGACTGCTGACTCAATATGATAGAAAGAGATAAATCTGATTCCGAGTTGTCCTTGTTTTAGTTCACATATGTGTATGTATACATCCTATTTGTAAATATCGCATAAATTTATTTGAAAACACTAATGTCATTATCCATGTGATTTATACATGTGATACATGTGAGAGTGAATGAACACAAATATAGCGCTGTCCAGCGCTGTTTTCAAACGTGGAGAAGTCAGTAGTCTATTTATTTTAGTACTGTACATCATTTTGTAGAAGAAAAAAAATTGTTTTTAATGGGGTAAATATTATTACACTGTAATAACCTGTCCCGATCAAAGTGTAACAACTTGCCCCAACCTTCTATTTTAAATTCAAAAAACTACAAATCGACAACCAGTACATATATCGATTCAAACAAAATGTGTTATTGTAATCAAATGTATACAAAAGAAAAAAAATTATATATAAAAGAAACATACAAAAGGATAATCACATATCTATAACTTATATACGTGTACAATAACACAAGCGATTTATACAATAAAAATATTTACTTTTAATAGTAAAAATCAAGGAAATATACGTAACGTTTTCTAGAGACGTCTTCAAATATGATGGCTAAACTAAGGGAAGTTGTAAAATATCATAAGAATCACATATAAAAATTCATAAAAATGTGCTGCCACTTGTGGCAACTAAAAAAACTAACTATAACAATTTACCTCGTGTAACAACTTGCCGCGGTCTCTTCTACATAAATATAAACGCTGTTCACTTTGAAACTATCATAAAGATAAACGGATTTAAATTTGACACACATAAAAATTCATAAAATATTAATATTTTAATTCAAGAGATTGGATTACTATTGCTCCTTTGAAATCTAACAGTGCACGAATCCCACTTATCTTGAAAGGACGGTGGCAGTTTAGAGCCAGAATTTGGCTATGATTGAAAAGTATGAAGTTGGTTAATCTTTATAGATATGCTGAATTCGAATATGAAGCTTAAAATTCTCCAAAGACCCGGAAAACATTGTGAAAATGCAATTTTTGTACACGAAAGCATCGTTTTGCACCAAAATGTTTCTTAATGAACAAATAATACTGTATAAAAAAAAAGTATCCTTTATTGATATTTTTCAGAAAAAGAAAAAGAAGTGCTATGATATCTCTTATTTTCGAAACATCGAAATACATCGAATACATCGAAATTGCACATTTTTATAGTTCCATACTTTGTAAACTTAAGTTATATTTCTTAACAAGACGGATTAGATTCTACAGGACATACTAAAAGGTATCTAATTCGATAATCTCTACTTGGTGTATCTTATGGGTAAAGTTAACACTAATGATGAAAAAGCAGAAACACACGCGTAGTACGGACAA
Organism: Acromyrmex echinatior; assembly: GCF_000204515.1. The sequence goes on along the minus strand of NW_011627520.1, from coordinate 859,727 downwards.
TCACTCTTGTTTATGTTATTGTACAGTGCTTTCGCAACCTACACATCAGTAAGTCGGGTTGCCTGCCCATGGGCAGGGGCACTTTACTGGTAATGCAGAATAAGATTAGACTTTCGCAAGTTTGACGGGGAATAAGTCAAGAGAAATTGAATTTTATTCTGATATAGTGTAAAATTCGATAATATATAAAATACGCATTTAATAACATAAATAATATCTGATTTATCTAGCATATTTTTTTAATCTAGCATAAATGACATTTAATACATATTTAAAAATATATAATTATAAATATTTGTAATTATAAAACAAATATTTATTATATAGACATGTCAAGACAAAAATATTTGTTTTATAATTATAGATATTTATAATTATATATTTTTAAATATTTATTAAATATCCTTTATGTTAGATTAAGTCAGATATCATTTGTATTATTAAATATATATTTTATGTCTTATTATTGAATTTTACATTATATCAGTATGTAAAATTCAATTTTTCTTGTCTCCTTCCCCGCCGGACTCTCTCTCTCTCTCTCTCTCTCTCTCTCTCTCTCTCGTCATCTAATCTTATTTTACATTAATAAAGCATGCCCCTACTCATGGGCAGACAAGCAAGTCTACTGCGAGCAAGACAAGCTTACTGATGTGTAAGTTGTAGAAGCACCCTGTACACCGTGTAACATTGACCACTTTTGCATTGCAAAAAAAGTTGCAGTTTTTAAGGTCATTAAAATAGAAAAAGTGATTTCTCGTTCAGTTACTATTTGTTCATTGGAAAATATTTTGCAAAACAAAATTTAAAATTCGAGTCCAAATCTATAAAGATTTCTTAATTTCATACATTTCAATCACATGCAAATTTTGGCCCTAAATTGCCACTGTTCTTTCCTAATTACTGGATTAGAAGATTTTTATTTGCTATTTATATTTGCTATTGACGTATAATAATATATACCTTTAAAAAGAGAAATTTTTAATTACATGTATATTTTTCATACATTATTTATATTAGGTTGTGTAATGAATTTTATATGTACAAAATGACGCAAAAATAATGTACAATTTTTTCTTTAAAATTCATAACTAAAGAGAATCTCTCATAAAGCATTACTCGCTTAAAATGCATGCTGCAAATTTTTTATCCGAACGCGATGCTTTCCTTTACAATCTGTGGGTGCTTTTTTTAGCGTGCTTAATTTTTTATAGCCTTTGCTTCCTGAATCGATAAATTATCGTTTCGTAACGAAGAAATTGGCCCGTACCAGATACTCGCTAATTATATACCCTATATCGCATCAATTTTACTTCACGCTACGCTGTACTCGATGCATCGGTAAACTTGTAAATAATTAACGAACGTTGCTCTTACCATCGTTAACATTCCAGCCAGGATCTCCCTATTAGGCGATATTGCTCGCGATCATGGCGATGCGTAAAACTCGTTACGTTTTCTGGACATGTACGATGGCGAGTAGCATCAGAACGAAGCTTTAGAGTTCTACTAAAAAGTTTGCCTATCAATATCTATCGCGTTTCTGATATTTTCCCAATTCTTTGCAATCGCATCTGCCTTTGTCTCTTTAATGCCTTTCAATTTTATCGAATGGATTCTAAAACTAACGTTTCAATACTTATGTACAAATTGCACTATATAATTTCAATAAAAAATTAACGTTTTTGATCAAATTTAAAAATCAATTGAGATTATTATCAGCTTTACGCAAGGTAAGTAATCAACGCCGTCACTTTTTGTCAAAGATGATTAGTTTTAATTGTACAATTGAAATCTGCACAGATATAATAAACTCCGATACAATAAACTTTGTCTTACGCGAATGCTCTCCAAAGTCAGACTAGGCTACCAAATACAGTGCGCCGCCACTGCTCTGGAAACATCATTGCTATAGGACTGCGTTCGGAAATATCATCCGGATGTAGGGAAGACCGGGGCTAATAGACTCATTTTTCAGTTTCGAATTACAGATAAAATTAAGAGACTTATCGGAAAAATTCTACATCAGTTACTACATACATTTGACTACCTAATAATGTTTTAATAATAAGGGGAAACTGATAACTAACATGAAAAAAAATACATTTTTCTAATGCATTTCTGATTCAACTAGCCCCGGGACCGAGGTAATTCGACTAAAATTATCAAAATAAAGATTAATGTATTTTAAGCTACATATTAATAAAACTTTTATAAAAATATATTTTAAACACCAACATTCGCTTCGCAGGGCAAACAATATTTCTTTTTGCAAAATTTTTTCATTTCGTGCAAAAACATGTTGAATAAGTCTAGTTTTTGAGATTGAACATGAGGGAACTAAACTTATAACATTTATCGCTGAGGAAAATCTCTTTAAAGGAATAAAATTTTGAGTAAGTATTATAAGAATCGTCACTAAATGAGTCATACAGTTCCATGCTGTGGTTAGGTTAGTCTATTACCCCATCCGTTCATTTTTTAAAAATTAACAATATACGATGACAGAGACACATAAACAAAAAAAATCTGTTGGACTTTATTAAGTAAGAACTAGACTTACTATTTAAGTAGAAATCAAATATCTCAGACAATCATATACGATAGTAAAACAAAAACTTTAAGAATAAAAATATTTACTTAGGTGTACGGTTTTTTAAAATTGTGGCATAACTTCTATCATAGATGTGTTCGTAACAAGATGTAACAGCAGACTTAGCGGCAGTCGCTGCTGCGTGCTCAGACACGTTTACGCATGTCTCGCGTGTTTTGTTTTTAATGTAACCTCGATTATTCTACTTACCTCTACTGACCCCTATCATCTTACTTCTCTGTATCATCTTATCCTTGTTTAACATTGGGTAAACAACAAGAATAAAACGATACACGGGGGCACTCGGATAATGTTTCCGAATGCAATCTAAAGGATCCATTCCGCCTCAGGCCATAGCATCGGACGTGGCAGAAACAAATTTCAAAGAGATCGTAACAATTATTGTGACGTAAAGGGAAATTAACAAAAAAAAATATTTATCTTTATGTTATAATGTTACATAAAGAGGTAAATATACATATAGGTATTTCACATTGATGAAATTAGTAAATTGAAAAAAACGTTAATAATGTTAGTAATGTGTGTCATTAAATTTTAATGTTAAAATTACACATCATTATTAAATAATTTAAGATTTTTAATTTTGTAAATAAAATTATCTAGTACGTATTTCTTATTACATATTAACAAAAGTATGTCACTGTTTTGCTTTTAAAATTTGTACGACTGAGATTCTGTTTTAGATTATCGCATTTATATGCACAGCTTTGTAGGCAATATCCTTAATCCATGCTTCCGTTGTGGAGTATCACTTCTGAAATTTTAGATGACCACGGCAGTAACGAACAGACGCGGGTAAGGTAAAGGGGTCGTTTGAAATTAGCCACGGATTTTAGTAGGGGCGTCAGGTTTCAACGTGGCTGAGTAGCTCGTGTTAGAGTGTATGATCGTGCTTCACTTCGAAGGCATGCGCGTTGAATCTTAATTCACATTATTAGCTTCAACTATCTATGTATGTTGGGATCACTTCTGCGGTAGATCTGCCTCATAAAGAAGCCGTTCTGCAATTCAAGCATCACATACATTTTTTTAATCTGGTTTCGCAAAAAAGATAAATATAAGCTTTGATCAAAAATATTGTGCACTTTATTAATCATTATTTAAAATTCTAGCTCAATTTTTGAATTAAAATTTTAAATGATAATCACAATGAATGACATTTTTTGTAAATTTTCCTGTTTCCTCTAAAATTAAAAGGAATAAAAGAATTAAAATTAAAAAAACCCTTTAAAATTATCTATAATATCGGTAACTAGTACATAATAATGCAAGTACAAGAATTTCAAATAAATAAAAAAAATACAATATAAAATATATATATATATATATATGTACTTGCATATATACCATAATAATAATAATAATGTAATACCATAATAATAATGTAGACATTTGAATTGCGCGCCGAATTTTTTCCGGACTTGTACACGCAATTAAACTATTAAAGCGGTATCGCGAATTAAATTGACAAATTTAATAATTTGATGCTTAATCAGGAATCATTAAGAAGATATTAATATGTTAAAGAACTGTAAATAAATTTATTGCGAAAAGTATTACCTGATTGAGTATCAAATTATTAAAATTGATTGTCAATTTAATTCGCAATATTACTACAGTAGTTTAATTGCATTTACATGTCCGGAAAAAAATTCGGCGTGCAGTTCGAATGACTGTAAATATGGTATATATGCAAGTATATGTATATAGTATATATAGTATATATAGTATATATATGTATATAGTATATATAGTAATTCAGATTTAATTATTTAAGCATTAAAGATCTAGCTAATCGTTACTTATTTGAATTTTCAAAATAATGTATTTATTGATCTGATCAGTTTGACCTGGGGTGACATCGCCATCATTACGTTGATTTCTTTAAATGGAACGCCTTATGTTTTATTCCAGAATGTAATAGTCGATATCAAAAACTTTTCAAAACGTTACAATAAAGTTCATTTTTATTAAATACTTTTCGAGTTACAAATAAGACTTGAAAGTTATAGTACCATCATTACTAGTATTACCCAATGTGTCCGACCAACGATTAAAACCTCTTGAATGTTGTTCAGGATCATGCCTTGAACATTTGTTAAAATCAAGATTTTACGTAAAAATGAAAATAAGAGAAACAATCTCCAATGATCTTGATTTTAACAAATGTTCAGGGCATGATCCTGAACAACATTCAAGAGGTTTTCAGTTATTTTCAGTTCAAAAATGAAAATAAGAGAAACTAACTCCAATGACCTTGATCTTGACAAAGTCATTTATTTAGGATATGATACTGAATAACATTTAAGAGGTTTCAGCCGTCGCGTTGGTCAAAGATCTTGCGTAATGCTAATACCGACGGTACAATAATTTTTAAGTTTCAAGCCTTTTAACTCGAAAAGTACTTAATGAAAAATAACTTTATTATAATATTTTGAAAAGCTCTTGACAACGGCTATTACATTCTGAAATCAAAAATAGGCTGTTCCATTTAAGAAAATCAACGTAATTTTAGCGGACGCCATCTGAGATCAAACTGATTAGATCATTAAATACATCACTTTGCTTCGCATCACGTGAGAAAAAGCAGAGCTTTCACTGGATATTGCTCGTCGCTCATCGCTCATGGCGTCCAGTATGCAGTAGACATCAGTATGGCATACCTGCTCGGAAAGCATGATTTTGCTGAAAGATTTAACATACTTTTGGATACAGATCTGAAAATAATGTTGGACTATCAAAATAATTTTGCTAGAAAAAATGGTAAGCAATGTACTGTAAAAAATTTTGATAATTTATGGCAACCAGTCGAAGTTTCCAACAAAATTATTTTCAGATTTTAAGATCCAGCAAAATTTTTAATTTTTTAGCAAAATTATTTTCTTTATACGAGATTTCTTTTGCTTTGCTATATTATAACTATTTGTTTTTTTATTCATAAACATGCATTTGCTTATTACCGTTATATTCCTTAATATCAGGCATTTTTATTGAAAAAAGATTTCTCATAATATGTTCACCTTTATGTAATATTTTTTACAATATTTAGTATAATAAGTGACAAAACGATAGATATAAAGTGGCATCAAAGAACTAATATTTTTATTAGGGTTTATAATATTACTTCATTTCAAGAATTGAATCTCTCGAAATGCACATCCTAGATCGATTCGTATTGAATATTGTTATTATATAATTATTGCCAAACTTGAGCACATGTAACGTTTTCTTATAAGAGAGAAACAAACCCAGAAAAAAATAAATTCGTGATTCACAAATATATTTTTATTCTTGAATGCTATTTACTTTCATTTAAATATAAAATGTTCTTTTCAATTATAAATGTCACTGGCATCAATAATAAATACATTTATGAGAAGTATATTTTATTTTTAACCTTTATAGAGGATCCCTTTAGAGATTTCGACGTTTTAATTAATTTTTTGGGATTTGTAGTGTTTGCAACTCTTAATTAGTTCAAATATGTTGTAATTGATGTTCGCATATGTATTGGAGGGTGCGCACTAAGGCGTACATGTTTCTCGACAACTGTACCGTGCATGACACATTATGTAAAGAAGTTTATTTCGAACAAACACAACATCCAATTACAATACTACTGCCTAATAAGAAATTCCCCTCCCCCCTCCTCAACTTACTTATCCCCTCTCCTTAAGCGCCTATATAAAGAAAATATTCCGGAGGAGCAGGTCAATATCAGTGCGCTCACAAAGGTTCACGAAACGTTAGCGTTATCATAAAAACATTTTTTTATTTTTGGAGTATGCCTCCAAAACGAAGAGCAATCAAGCAAAACAAGTATTCCTGTAGATGATGAATAGTTTAGCAGAAAATAGACGCTTCGTCTGATGAAGGATTTGATATCGAAAGTGATAAGGACGATCACGTGATTAATGGAAAATGGTATTCTGACAAAGACTTTGTGTCTTCCATTTCTCCATTTATATTTGAATCAGGCCTCTGCGATGTACCTTTGACCGGAAATAGCCCATTAGCGTATTTTTTGACGACTCTTTTTTGCAAATAATTATTGACGAAACCAATCGTTATCGCGCAAAATGCTACGCATCTACAGCTGAAAAAAGTCAGAAATGATATGACATTACGATCAACAAAATGTATTTTTGCGTTGACGATGTTGATAGATTTAGTTACGAAAAATCAACTAAGAGATTATTGGTCCACCTTTATTAGCAATACCGATTTTTGAACAAACTGTGACTAGACACAGATAGCTTGACATTTTACATTTTTCCGTATAATAAAAACACAGCACAAGACGATCGATTGCAAAAAATTAGATCCGTAGTCGACCATTTGCGCGAAAAATTCAAAAGTATCACAAATCCCAACAAAGAGCTGTACATCGACAAAAGTTTGGTGTTGTGAAAGAAAAGACTGCTCAAACAGGATATTCCCCTAAAACGACATAGATTTGGTATCAAACTTTTTGAGTTTGTAGACTCAAACACACACTTTTTGATTGATTTTATTACCTATATATGGGAAAGGAATCTAATTACGAAATCATTAGCAATTTAGGTGTTAGGCTCAACAGTATGTCAATTTATGAATCCGGCAAGGGTCATATTTTGTACGCGGACAATTGATATGTTTCCCCAGTTTTGTCACAATATCTACATAAACGCCAAACAGGACTTTGTGATACTATTAGAAGAAACTGTAAAGGTTTAACAGCACTGAAAAAGAAATTGAAAACGAAAAAGAGACGGTATGCGTCTCTCGTTATAAAATGGAGAGATAGATGGAATGTATTCATCCTGATGAGCGCACACTCAAACACAATGTCATCAACGAGAAAACAAAATTATAAAATCAACGAAGATATTGTAAAACCGACATCTGTTGTGGAATACATGGCTAAATATATGACTGGAATAGACACCATTAACCGACAACTCGCGACATGCGGAACTGTACGAAAAACGATGGTTTTTTTCCATTGCATAGATTTGGCTATAGCAAATGCTTACGCTTTATATAAAATGATAAATCTGAATACAAGATCCGGATACAAGATCTTTTCCTCAAATGGAACTCGAAATTATTCGCGAGATACTGTGCACTTTCGAATGTACTACTGCGCGAGCTGTGGCGCAACACAGCATCGCCACATCATCCACTTCGGCTCGTCATTTTCCATCAAAATTGCCATCAAAAAGACGATGTGTTGTTTGTTCCAACCTTTCGTCTCTAAAACAATGATGTACATTTGTACAGACTGCGTTGCACCACTATGCGTTGTACCATGTTTCAGAACATATCACATCAGGACACGATACTAAGTGTACCATGTATGATGTGGTATGTTCTGAAACATGTACTAAGTAAAACATATATATTTTCGTTATATTTTTTTTGTATTTTGTATACATTGTACACACTTTTTGCAAAATAATAAAATACTGATATCAAGATATATAATTGCGTTTTATTGACTTTGCCCTATAATTGTGGTATAAAAATGTTTTCACGTTATTTGTGAAATTTTTACTCTACAATGATGTTAGACAATTATTTTAACAATATCTAATGACATTTAGTTGAAAAAACCAAAGAAATGTCATTTTTTTTCCTGACCGGAGACTCTTTTAGGGACTCGACAGTGGCGCCATCTTTTTCGCCACTCAACTCCATAAAATTGACAAAAAAGTTCTAGCCCTTAAAATAAAAAAGTCGATCAAAAATATATCGGTCTTCAGAAGATTAAAATTGTATTTCTTGTTTCTAAAATCATTATATACATGGTTCTAACAAACTCAATCGCATTATTTAAAAATTATTTAATCTTACGTAATTCTGAAATATATTTGAAAATTCGCCGGTAGGCAGCAATAGTGTGCATAAAGACCCCAATAATATTAAGATATCGGAAATGCATAGGTATAATGAATGACGATTAACGATGGTTTTGTGAGTAAACTGTTATATTCGTAGAACATGGTTCTAAATGTAATTCAATCTTTAAGGGTGGATGAAATATTCAGCTCGTCCTAATGTTTTTGTCATTATAGTTATATTGCAAATAAAGATGCGCGAACAGCCGCCCGACTTTGGCTAGAATTCACAATCAATTCTTATTTCAAGACTTAAGTCAGTTCTTATTTCAAGTCTTAAGTAATGTCTTAAGACATTATGCGGCCCTCGATTGGTTCGTGTCACCTCAAGACAGAACATAAGAACGGTCTTGAATATAAGAACTGATTATGAATAGTGGCCTTTATCACTGCGACGAAGAGGCGGTTGCCTATACACACGGTCGGATTTTCCGCGGCGGATTCGCGTATCTGCTATCCACAGTTAAATAGATGAAATGAGCAATGAATCCACCGCGGTGGATCTGCAACCAGCGTTCTCTACCATTGTAACAAGCTTGATCATCTGTTTATATCCTTATTTGCAATATGGCTACCGGAAGTATTGGTAGAACAGTCTCAGCATTCCATTTTTTTGAGTTACATTAGTAGAGAATCAGTGCACGTTTCTAGGGACTACATACGTAGTATATAAATTCACACAAGAATCATACAAGCATTTAAGATTCAGCTAGACCATTTAAGGCTTTGATTTCTATAGTTTGTATTATCACACATATACAGTCCTATAATATTTTACATTGTTTATTCTTTTATTGAAATAAAATTTGTTTTGAACTAATAATAAGAATAAAATTTCATTTTACGAATAATTTATTCTTAATCGGAAATTATCTATTCTAAGCATAAAATATTCTTAGATTAAAGCATTTATGCATTTTCTTAAGAATTCATTTTTTTTGTGTGAATGATAATAATTAACAAATAAGAAAATCTTGCCGAACATAGGTATGACTAGATGACGCCGATCTCATTTTCTTTGATGAGGTATATGTTTCTTAAGAAATTCCTACGATGAAGAAACGATTTACGAGGTGATATAAAAAATAATGGTTTAAACAGGAGAGCCCGCGCGTAATGGAACGCTTAACATTCTTTTGTCTCGGAGAGACAGCCTATCTCTTCAGATCACATCAGCTAATTATTTCATGGAAAAATTATTGTCCCACTGGATCCAGTTTACGTCGGCCCGTCGAGGTTATCTAGGTGGTCCAAATATTCTCGATTCACATCTTCTAGTGAATGCAGTCCTAACAGGTTGCGAAATCGTTTCGAGCAGTTTTTTTTTCAAGCGCGGGATGCTTTATAGTGAAGTATTCATTTCCAGCACTACTGATTTCATGTAATAATATCGCCAGCGAGTCGCTGTTCGATGTTAATTTTAGCACGACAAGTATATAATACACACAGATTGTCTTGTACATTATGTAATTTACACGTAACGAATCCTATTTTTACTGTTTTTTCATCATACCGTTGACTCGATATTGCTCATTTTTTTTTTACAGATGGTAATATTAAAAAAATATTATTTTCACACAGATCTCTTATTTTCACGTATGCATAATAAAACAAGAATATAATAGCTATATAAAAGCATTACAATAAATTATTAAAAACGAAACGTTACATAATTTCTTTAACCTCTGTATCATTTAAATTCTAGTTTAGATATTTACAATAGTTAGACGACAATAAATAAATGGTACAAATAACATAATCACAAAAATCATATCCACAAATGGAAACATAATGGAAAGTTAAATACATAAAATTGTAAACCTTAACAACGTAAGACACCCTCAGAATCCTGAATACGTCTTAAATATCCAGGAACATACTTATGTGGAATATGTTCAAGACATTTTATTAAAGGAGCCCTATGAAAGGGCTATATACAGATCATATGAAAAAGTGATTTTAGTCAAATTGACTGAATTTTTGATATGTTATAGTTTTCGTCATGCTAAATAAATGACTCAATGGACACTTGATTCTATGAACCGTTTCCGTGCTACAAGCCCTAGAAGATCTAAATATAACATATAAAAATATAGGCTTTTTGACAGTATGTGTGACTCTATGGATCACTCCCGTGATACTTAATGTGATTCCAAACTCTCTCTACTGTGTCTGCGTATATGTGTGATTATATTATATGTACATGTATGTAGTAAAGGTAATGAATTCGTCATCTTTATTATATTTTATTACATTTTATTTTTTGTTTTATTGTATTTTACATGTTATGTTTTTTTTATATTATATTATATTTTATTTTATTTTTATTATATTTTGTTTTTTTAATTCTCTTGCTATACAAAAAAGAATAAATAAATATCTTATACTAATAAGCTTTTATAAGTTTTTCTTCTTCTACGTGTTCGAGATATATATTAAATATAATAAAGTATTCAAGAAATATAAAATAATATATAAAGTACAATAAAATAAAAGAGATAAGAAAGATAAAAAATGAAATGTATAAAATATAATAAAAAATAAATAACATTACAATCCGAAGCGCCACTACGGTCTAAGTATTAAGATGTTGAGATCCGGGTTCCCGGCCGAGGCAATATTTTTTCGCAATAAGTTTATTACAGTTTTTTAAGATTAATTTGGGGAATTTTGGGGGGATTATTACATTTCAGATCAATTGCGTTAATGTCGACAACTATATCGACACGTAATTCGTTTGAAAAATATATATATTAGTTCAACATCTTAATACTTAGACCGTAGTGGCGCTTCGGATTGTAATGTTATTTAATATAAACGGTCTTGTTTCCTATCTTATTATTTATTATAAAAAATAAAATATGATAAAGATGATGAATTCATCTAAAAATCACACACACACACACACACACACACACACACACACACATACACACACACAGCGCACACACGCGCGCGTACACACACACAACAGAGTGTCTGGAGTCACATATTAAATACCGTACGAGAATAAAAAACCGTAGGGTCTTGTATATTGTCAAAAAATTTATACTTTTACATATTATATTTGGATCTTTAGGGCGTGTAGCATGGAAGTGGCTCAAGCGGGTTTGTGCCCATTGAAACATTTATTTAGAATGACGAGAATTGCAACATATTAGAAATTTAGTCAATTTAACTGAAACCATCATTTTTCATGTCATTTGTGCGACCCTTTCAAGACATCCTGAGAATTGCAATAAGAATGTGATAGTAAAAAAGTATCATACTTCAATTATCAAAAACGAAACGTTAATTTTTTAAATTTTTGTATTATTTCAATCTGAATTCTAGTTTAGATATTTACGATTGAAAGGTAGATGGTACAAATGTCAATATCGCAAATGGAAATCGAATCATATAATGCGAAGTAAATATACATAATACAATTGCAAATCTCAACAGCACAGACGTCCTCAGGAAAATTCTAAATATCTAGAAACATATGTAAAATATTAGAACATCATATGATAAAAACAGGACCTGAGAATTAGGAAATGAGAGTTTAAAAATATCGATGTATTAATGCGAGACATAATAGGATTTTTGTATCAAAAAAGCTAGTAAAAAATAAATATAGTGAAATATGTAGATTTTAGAAAATTAGCATTAAGAATATCCTATAATTATTATCATTTCAGGAATATGTTTACAATATTTTATAAACTGCTTTGATCTTGCAAAATAATCTCACATAGCACGTAATATCACAGTATATATAGCAGTGATATTCTAGAAATATTCTAGAAATATTACATATTACAATATAATGTCAATATAATGTCAGAAATATTACTAATAAATATTACAATATAGAAATAATATGATTGTGTATTACAATGATAATCAACATTGAAATATCGCCATAATATTATGGCAATATGTCTTAACAGAGTAACATAATTAATAACGCTTTCATGAAGTTTTATTAACGTTAGAGATGTCATTAAAATGTTATTAAAGTTATTAAAGTATTACAAAATTATTCGTACACACGTATAATTTTATTACTGATATAAAGTTTATTATAACTTTGTCAGTATAATTTATAATAATATTACGTATAATTATTTTGTATTGATATAATCAGTATTATTTTCCAATTAATATTATATGAAATAATTTTTTAAATAAAAATATCAATTCAATAAATTCTTTAATGAATCACTAAATGTTTTCCTAATAAATGTTACATGAATATAAACATTACATAAATATCACAGAAATATTACATAATATTACAGTGACATTTCTGTGATACATCTTACTAATATTCTTGTGATCTATTTCCGCGAATATTGTAATATTACTTACAAATATTAATAATGTTTTGAACGTTATGAATATTAATAATGTTTAATTTTATTTATGAATCTTAATAATATTTCATATTCCTATTGACATCTTAATAATATTTCAATGATATTTCTGCTAGATTTTGTTATAATATTGTAACAGAAGATGATGTTGCTGTAATGTTACTGTGTTATGTAGAATGTAATTATCTCAAGGATTGCGGACATCTTCAAAACTTTGTACAAAAATTTCTAATAATTGTATGTAGGGAAGACCAGAGCTAGTAAATTCACTTTTTAATTTCGAATTTTTTCAGATGAACTTAAGAGATTTATCGAAAAAATAAATTCTACACTAATTATTACATAAATTTTACTATCTAATTATATTAATAATAAGGGGAAATTGATTATATTTTAATAATAAAAAGAAATTAATCACTAATATGAAAAAAGAATACATTTTCCTAATACTTTCCACTCCTGTCAATTAGCCCCGGGATCGGGGTAAAATGACATATGAAACAGTGTGACTACGAATATTAAGACTATAAGACTATAAGATTTTTAAAATAATGTTTAATATATTTTAAGCTATATATTAGGTATAGTAAAAAGAAATCCATTATTTTTCCAATAGATGGCTTTAGTAATCTATATCTCGTCTACGCGTGATACAGATTACTGAAGCCATCTATTGGAAAAATAATGGATTTCTTTTTACTATACCTAATATTTGACTGTATATTAAAACTTTTATAAAAATACATTTGAAACACAAGATACATTTTAAACGCAAATATGTTTAGTACATAAAATAAAAAATTTGTAATTTTATACATTGTACTTTGTCACTAGATAAACAATAACAAACAGAAACCGACCGAGTTAATGTAACAACATAATATAGTAGAGAGCGCCTATGAATCAGTCAAAGTTGGAAGTTACGAATAATATAATATTTTAAGTTCATGAATTTAATTAATCTCAAATATGACTGTGCGCTGAAACGTTCAGACATTAATAACACAATCAATCTGAGACACTAACAATCGCGATCCGAAACGTTCGGACAATTGCGAATATATATAATCCCTCCCTTTAAATAAGAAAAAACTTTTATTACGAAAAATATTAGGGGAGACCGGGGCTAATAGACTCATTTTTCAGTTTCGAATTTTTGCAGACAAAATTAAGAGACTTATCGAAAAAATTAATTCTACACCAGTTACTACATACATTTGACTACCTAATAAATTTTAATATTAAGGGGAAACTGATAACTAATATGAAAAAAATGCACTTTTCTAATGCATTCCATCTGATTCAACTAGCTCTGCGACCGGGGTAATTCGAATAAGACTATTAAAATAAATAATAAATTTTGATACTTGTCAATTTTTGAAAGAATTTTGTAACCTAATTAAATGTAGCGTTAATATTAGAACTCGCATTAGATTCTTAAAATCATGTATTAATCACAATTTAGTTCCGTCACATATTAAAAGATATACTAATATTAGAAATTTAAATTTGTTTAATAGTCTTTCTTACAGAAGACTTCAGAAAATTCAGTTTAACAATGTGAAAGCAATTTTGCAATTGGAGTTGAAGGATTCTTACAAACATTTGCATTTTATTAGAATGAGCATCGTTGATTTTTCCATTAAAATCTACTATGTTTTACCGGTCTCCATGTTTTGTGAATTTTTCAAATATTTAAATAATATTAATAATTTTTACTTTTTTCAACATACAAGAAAAATTGACAAGAAGATTTTATGGTTGAAAGGAAAAGATTTTAAAGATAAAAAAGCAAATATTAAGCCGATCTCTTATTGTTGTGCTTCGAATAATGAATTGCTTAATAAAATTACACCTAACAAGGTTAACAATGACATTAATGTACAAAATATAGAAAGGATTCACATTTCGGCTGAATTGTTTGGAGATGCGGCTCCTCTAGATGTTTTAAATGATAAATGGTTTCTGAATTTGAGCAATGTTGACATTCCTTTAGAGGTCCAATGTTTGCTTCAATTCGGAGAAGGCTTTGGTCTTCCTATTAACAAACACAATTTAGATAGAACATTGATAGAATTTATTAAGAATATTGAGAATAATATTATTGGCCGTCGGAAGAATATAATTAATTTTGTTAGAAACAATAGTGTTTCAATTATGGATAAGTTTCGAAATGATTTTCCTAGGAACGGTTTGAATGACAAGTTGTTGTTCGATTGGATCAGGACAACGAAATTATTTGTAAAAGATCATCCTGAAATATTAATTTCCAAAGCTGATAAGGGTAATGTCACCGTTGCTCAAAATAAATTAGAGTACATATCCAAGATGGAATTGATACTTTCGGATAAAAATACATATGAATTAATAAATAAAGATCCTACTAAAAAACTTACGGGTGATTTACGTAACTTGCTTGGTAGATGGAAAGGAAAAGGATTAATAGATGACTTGACGTATCGGAGGTTGCGACTGATAGGGTCATTCTTAGGGCTTATGGTTTGACGAAGATACACAAACAAAACTATCCGTTGAGAATTATTGTTTCATCGTTAAATAGCCCATTATATAATTTGTCATTATTTTTGCATAACATTATTGCAGATTCTATACCAGAGACGCCTAGTTTGATAAAAAACAGCTATGATTTGATTAATAAACTTAAAAATGTAAGGCTGGAATCAGATTCTGTTTTGGTTTCCTTGGATGTAGTATTCCTATTCACTAACATACCTATAGATTTGGCATCTGATAGTGTGGTTGTGAGGTGGGATGCTATATTTAAGAAAACTAAGATTCCTTTGGACGAGTTTTTGATAGCCTTTCATATGGTTCTGAATTCGACAGTTTTCATTTTTAATAAAAAAATATATAAACAGATTTTTGGGACCCCCATGGGTTCACCTTTGTCACCTGTTGTTGCAAGTATTGTTATGCAGGATTTTGAAAAGATGGCTATTGGAATGCTGCCTTGTCGTCTGTTGTTTTACTACCGATACGTCGATGATATTATCTTAGCCGCTCCTTCTGAAAGTATTTATGATATTTTGGATGTTTTTAATTCATTACATACTAGATTGCAATTCACCATGGAGATAGGTGATGGAAAAATAAGTTTTTTAGATACGATGTTGATTATCGATGAACGGAATTTTTGATATATACCGTAAAGCAACCTTTTCCGGCAGATTTCTTAATTTCCATTCACACCACCCACTTTGTCATAAAAGAGGTGTGATTTATGGAGTAGTGGATAAGATTTTTTATTTGTATCATCCAAAATTCCAACAAAATAATTTGATTGACGCTATTAAGATTTTTTTACAGAATGTATCCGTTACGTTTTATTTTTTCGACTATTCATAATAGAATAAAATATCACATTAATAAGTTTAATAATTTGAATAAGAATAAGGATGACACTGGGAGGAGGTTCTTTACGATTCCATATGTTAATACGATATCCGAAAGATTTATATCTATTGTTAATATGTTTAATTGTAAATTGGCTTTTATTATTCCTAACACATTGAGAAGTTTTATAAGGAGAGGAAAGGATAATTTGGAACACGTTCAGAATCAAAATGTGGTTTATAAGGATATCCGTTAAATTTTATTTTTTCGACTATTCATAATAGAGTAAAATATCACATTAATAAGTTTAATAATTTAAATAAGAATAAGGATGACACTGGGAGAAGGT